>RXON01004602.1:0-206722 GCA_009667805.1 Leptobrachium leishanense | reverse complement strand
TGACCCCCTCTCTCTCTCTGCCCGACCCTCTCTCTCTCTCTGCCCGACCCTCTCTCTCTATGCCCCCGACCCCCTCTCTCTCTCTGCCCCGACCCTCTCTCTCTCTGCCCGACCCTCCTTCTCATGCCCCGACCCTCTCCCTCTTGCCCGACCCTCTCTCCTCTCTGCCTCCGACCTCTCTCTCTCTGCCCCGACCCTCCTCTTCTCTCTCTCTGCCCCGACCTCTCTCTCTCTCTCTCTGCCCCGACCCTCTCTCTCTCTCTCTGCCCCGACCCTCTCTCTCTCTGCCCCGACCCTCTCTCTCTGCCCCGACCCTCTCTTCTCTCTCCGCCCCTCTCTCTTCTCTCTGCCCCGACCCTCTCTCTCTCTGCCCCGACCCTCTCTCTCTCTGCCTCCTGACCCTCTCTCCCCTGCGCTGGAGAGATGTTAATCCATGTCTCCTCTCTCCGCCCTGTCCTCTCTCTTTGCCCCTCTCTCCTGTCCTCTCTCTACCTCTGCACTCTTTTTGCACCCGCCTCTCTCTCTCTCTCTCTGCCCCTCTCTCTCTGCCCCTCTCTCTCGTGCCCCTCTCTCCTGTCCTCCTCTCTCTGCCCCTCTCTCCCCTGTCCCTCTCTCTGCCCTCTTCTGCCCCTCTCTCCCCCGTCTCTCTCTGCCCCTGTCCCCTCTCTCTCTGCCCCTCTCTCTCTGCCCCCTCTCTGCCCCCTGCCCTTCTCTCTCTGTCACCTCTCTCTCTCTTTGCACTCCCTCCCCTCTCTCTTTGCACCCCTGCCCCTCTCTCTGCCCCTCTCTCCCCCTGTCCCCTCTCTCTCTCTCTACCTGCCTCTCTCTGCCTCTCTTGCCCCCTGCCCCTCTCTCTCTCCCCTCTCTCCTCCTGTCCCCTCTCCTCTCTACCTGCCCTCTCTCTGCCTCTCTTTGCCCCCTGCCCCTCTCTCTCTCCACTGTCACCTCTCTCTTTGCACCCCTGCCCTCTCTCCCCTCTCTCTTTGCCCACCCTCCCCTCCCCCTCTCCTGCCCCTCTCTCCCCGTCCCCTCTCTCTCTCTCTCTCATCCTGCCCCTCTCTCTGCCTCTCTTTGCACCCCTGCCCCTCTCTCCCGCTGTCACCCTCTCTCTCTTTGCCCCCTGCCCCTCTCTCTCTCTTTGCGCCCCTGCCCCTCTCTCCCCTCTCTTTGCCCCCTGCCCCTCTCTCTCTCTTTGCGCCCCTGCCCTTCTCTCCCCTCTCTCTTCTCTGCCCCCTGCCCCTCTCTCTCTTTTTGTCCCCCTGCCCCTCTCTCCCCTCTCTCTCTTTGCCCCCTGCCCTCTCTCCCCTCTCTCTCTCTGCGCCCCTGCCCTCTCTCCCCTCTCTCTCTCTTGCGCCCCTGCCCCTCTCTCCCCTCTCTCTTTGCGCCCTGCCCCTCTCTCCCTCTCTCTCTCTTTGCGCCCCTCCTCTCTCCCCTCTCTCTCTCTTTGCGCCCCTGCCCCTCTCTCCCCTCTCTCTCTCTTTGCGCCCCTGCTCCTCTCTCCTCTCTCTCTCTTTGCGCCCCTGCCCTCTCTCCCTCTCTCTCTCTTTGCGCCCTGCCCCCTCTCCCTCTCTCTCTCTCTGCTCCTCCCTCTCTCTTTTTTCCCCCTCCCTCTCTCTCTCTTTGCCCCCTGCCCCTCTCTCCCCTCTCTCCTTGCCCCCTGCCCTCTCTCCCCTCTCTCTCTTTGCCCCTCCCTCTCTCCCCTCCTCTCTGCCCCTCTCTCTCCTCTCTCTCTCTTGCCCCCTTGCCCCTCTCTCCCCCTGCCCCTCTCTCTCTCTCCCCCTGCCTGTCTCTCTCTCCCCTGCGCTGGGGAGATGTTGATCCATGTCTCCTCTCTCCTCCCCAGTCGCCTCCTCTCTCCTCCCCTCATGCTGCTTCTCCTTCCTCCTTTGACGTAGGATTAGGATTCTCTCTGGGCTGGTGGGGAGAGGGCATTGTACCCCGGGATCAGGAGGAGGGGGCCGCAGAGCGCAGGGATGGGGAGGAGGAGACGGTGCCATGACCATAGAAGAGGCAGTGCGGAGCTGTAGGCCGGAGTAAGGCAGGGAGGTGGGGGGGCGCAGGCGGCGTGCCTCCTCTATACCCATCCTGATACCCCAGACCATGCTCCAGGCTGGCACGCTGCCCCCCAGCCCCGAGCTGGCATGGACTGGCACTGACGCCGAGACCTTGCAGGGGCAGCGGCAGGCTGAGCTCTGAGAGACGGCTCGGACAGGTTCAGGTGAGGGAGAAGAGGCGTCTGGGGGTCCGGGAGGGTGGGCATGACGCCTGGTGCTGACAATTCATTCGCTGCTGTCTCCTGTCCATGTTCCTCCCACACTGTCGCTTTGCTGCCATCACCGTGTCCGCTTCTCCACAACATCCCTCCTGTAAACATGGTGTGTGCGGGGGAGAGCGAGCAGGAGAGGCGAGGGGGCGAGCGTCGAGCGCCGACACATGGAGCCGTATGAGACTCAGGTGAGAATACGGTGCCAGGTGCTGGCTGGGCCCCCAATACCCCCCACAACCACCCCCCATCACTGGCATAACGCCTGGTTACTCACGGACACACGTCCAGGCATGATGCTACCTGCTGCCTCTCGCACGCCGCACCTGAGACTGGCACGTGCCCCTCCGATAGGTACCCGACACCTCACACAGGGTTGTAGGGCCCTAACGCGCTGCCCAACTCTCAACGGGAGGGGGTATACACTCACACGCTCTCATTCCGTTCTCATAGTGGGGTATACACTCACACGCTCTTGTCTCATAGTGGGGTATACACTCACACTCTCATTCCGTCTCATAGTGGGGTATACACTCACTCTCATTCCGTTTCATAGTGGGGTATACACTCACTCTCATTCCGTCTCATAGTGGGGTATACACTCACTCTCTCATTCCGTTTCATAGTGGGGTATACACTCACTCGCTCATTCCGTCTCATAGTGGGGTATACAAACACTCTCTCATTCCATTTCATAGTGGGGTATACACTCTCTCACGCTCTCTTGTCCCATATTGGAGTGTGCACTCTCACTCTCATTCCGTTTCATAGTGGGGTATACACTCACTCTCTCATTCCGTCTCATAGTGGGGTATACACTCATTCCGTTTCATACTGGGGTATACACTCACACTCTCTCATTCCGTCTCATAGTGGGGTATACACTCACACGCTCTCTCATTCCGTCTCATAGTGGGGTATACACTCACACGCTCTCTCATTCCGTCTCATAGTGGGGTATACACTCACTCTCTCATTCCGTTTCATACTGGGGTATACACTCTCTCACGCTCTCTCATTCCGTCTCATAGTGGGATATACACTCACACTCTCATTCCATCTCATAGTGGGGTATACACTCACTCTCTCATTCCGTTTCATAGGGGGGTATACACTCACACTCTCATTCCATCTCATAGTGGGGTATACACTCACTCTCTCATTCCGTTTCATAGGGGGGTATACACTCACTCTCATTCCATCTCATAGTGGGGTATACACTCACACTCTCATTCTGTCTCATAGTGGAGTATACACTCTCACACTCTTGTTGTCTCATAGTGGGGTATACACTCTCACACTCTCTTGTTGTCTCATAGTGGGGTATACACTCTCACACTCTCGTCTCATAGTGGGGTATACACTCTCTCACAACTCTCGTCTCATAGTGGGGTATACACTCTCTCACACTCTCGTCTCATAGTGGGGTATACACTCTCTCACACTCTCGTCTCATAGTGGGGTATATACTCTCTCACACTCTCGTCTCATAGTGGGGTATACACTCTTACTCAGGTATATATACTCTCTTAATCTCACACTAGGACACACTCTCTCATACACTCATACCAGTATATGTTCTCTCTCTCTCACCAGAATATATAGTCTCTCATACACCCTTGTACTCTCACACTGTGATGTCTATGCTCTCATATAGCCAGATCAGAATATATACGTTCTCATCACTCTCTTACACTCACAGTGCACATGCCCTATCAGACTGTCTCGCTGGGGGACTCTTGCACGTTCACACACTGTGATTAATCCTCTCATGATGAGCTATAGTCTGTCTCAGGCCGTCATCTGTCACACTCTGGCCTAGTTGCTCTGTCTAACTCTGTGTTTGTGAGCTGCGTCGTCTCTTCACGCTGTCTTTTTTACTGGTCATTGAGATCTTTCCTGCAGTCTCTCTCTATATGGAGTATTTGCTGTCTCTGTCACCGTCTTTGGATTGCTTGGTGTCTCTTGCTGTATCTTTGGGTGTCCTGGCATCTCTCTCCATTGCTTTGTCTTTGGTTTTTCTATGGTATCGCTCTCATTTGCTGTCTCTTTGGGTGTCCTGGTATCTCTCTCATTTGCTCTCTCTTGAAGTGGCTTGGTGACTCTATCCCTTGCTGTCTCTTTGGGTGTCCTGGTATCTCTCTCATTTGCTGTCTCTTTGGGTGTCCTGGTGACTCTATCCCTTGCTGTCTCTTTGGGTGTCCTAGTGACTATCCCTTGCTGTCTCTTTGGGTGGCCTGATGACTCTGTCCCTTGCTGTCTCTTTGGGTGTCATGGTGACTCTGTCCCTTGCTGTCTCTTTGGGTGTCCTGGTGACTCTGTCCCTAGCTGTCTCTTTGGGTGTCCTAGTGACTATCCCTTGCTGTCTCTTTGGGTGGCCTGATGACTCTGTCCTTGCTGTCTCTTTGGGTGTCCTGGTGACTCTGTCCCTTGCTGTCCTCTTTGGTGTCCTGGTGACTTTAAATCCTTGCTGTCTCTTTTGGTGTCTGGTGACATCCCTTGCTGTCCCCTTGCTGTCTCTTTGGGTGTCCTGTGACTCTATCCCTTGCTGTCTCTTTGGGTGTCCTGGTGAGTCTGTCCTTGCTGTCTCTTGGGTGTCCTGGTGACTCTGTCCCTTGCTGTCTCTTTGGGTGTCCTGGTGACTTTATCCCTTGCTGTCTCTTTGGGTGGCCTGGTGACTGTTCCTTGCTGTCTCTTTGGGTGCCTGGTGACTGTCCCTTGCTGTCTCTTTGGGTGTCCAGGTGTCTCTGTCCCTTGCTGTCTCTTTGGGTGTCCTGGTGACTATCCCTTGCTGTCTCTTTGGGTGTCCTGGTGACTGTTCCTTGCTGTCTCTTTGGGTGGCCTGGTGACTGTTCCTTGCTGTCTCTTTGGGTGTCCTGGTGACTTTATTCCTTGCTGTCTCTTTGGGTGTCCTGGTGTCTCTGTCCCTTGCTGTCTCTTTGGGTGTCCTGGTGACTCTATCCCTTGCTGTCTCTTTGGGTGGCCTGTGACTCTGTCCCTTCCTGTCTCTTTGGGTGTCCTGGTGACTGTTCCTTGCTGTCTCTTTGGGTGGCCTGGTGACTGTCCCTTGCTGTCTCTTTGGGTGTCCTGGTGACTCTGTCCCTTGCTGTCTCTTTGGGTGTCCTAGTGACTATCCTTTGCTGTCTCTTTGGGTGGCCTGATGACTCTGTCCCTTGCTGTCTCTTTGGGTGTCCTGGTGACTCTGTCCCTTGCTGTCTCTTTGGGTGTCCTGGTGACTTTATCCCTTGCTGTCTCTTTGGGTGTCCTGGTGACTCTGTCCCTTGCTGTCTCTTTGGGTGTCCTAGTGACTTTATCCCTTGCTGTCTCTTTGGGTGGCCTGGTGACTGTTCCTTGCTGTCTCTTTGGGTGCCTGGTGACTGTCCCTTGCTGTCTCTTTGGGTGTCCAGGTGTCTCTGTCCCTTGCTGTCTCTTTGGGTGTCCAGGTGTCTCTGTCCCTTGCTGTCTCTTTGGGTGTCCTGGTGACTGTTCCTTGCTGTCTCTTTGGGTGGCCTGGTGACTTTATTCCTTGCTGTCTCTTTGGGTGTCCTGGTGACTCTATCCCTTGCTGTCTCTTTGGGTGGCCTGGTGACTTTATTCCTTGCTGTCTCTTTGGGTGTCCTGGTGACTTTATTCCTTGCTGTCTCTTTGGGTGTCCTGGTGACTCTATCCCTTGCTGTCTCTTTGGGTGGCCTGGTGACTGTTCCTTGCTGTCTCTTTGGGTGGCCTGGTGACTCTATTCCTTGCTGTCTCTTTGGGTGTCCTGGTGACTTTATTCCTTGCTGTCTCTTTGGGTGGCCTGGTGACTGTTCCTTGCTGTCTCTTTGGGTGGCCTGGTGACTGTTCCTTGCTGTCTCTTTGGGTGTCCTGGTGACTTTATTCCTTGCTGTCTCTTTGGGTGTCCTGGTGACTCTATCCCTTGCTGTCTCTTTGGGTGTCCTGGTGTCTCTGTCCCTTGCTGTCTCTTTGGGTGTCCTGGTGACTCTATCCCTTGCTGTCTCTTTGGGTGGCCTGTGACTCTGTCCCTTCCTGTCTCTTTGGGTGTCCTGGTGACTGTTCCTTGCTGTCTCTTTGGGTGGCCTGGTGACTGTTCCTTGCTGTCTCTTTGGGTGGCCTGGTGACTGTTCCTTGCTGTCTCTTTGGGTGTCCTGGTGACTTTATTCCTTGCTGTCTCTTTGGGTGTCCTGGTGACTCTATCCCTTGCTGTCTCTTTGGGTGTCCTGGTGTCTCTGTCCCTTGCTGTCTCTTTGGGTGTCCTGGTGACTCTATCCCTTGCTGTCTCTTTGGGTGGCCTGTGACTCTGTCCCTTGCTGTCTCTTTGGGTGTCCTGGTGACTCTATCCCTTGCTGTCTCTTTGGGTGGCCTGTGACTCTGTCCCTTGCTGTCTCTTTGGGTGTCCTGGTGACTTTATCCCTTGCTGTCTCTTTGGGTGGCCTGCTGACTGTTCCTTGCTGTCTCTTTGGGTGGACTGGCATCTCTCTCCCTTGCTGTCTCTTTACTCTCCCTGTGTGTCACGCGTCTGTTTGGGGAACCAGCGGTTCGCTCTCACATTGTGTCCCCTGCCCTCGCAGCGATGGACCCCTCTGGGACCCTCTGGCAGTTTCTCCTGCAGTTACTGGAGGAGGAGAGTCACCGGCACCTCATTTCTTGGACATCGAACGACGGTGAGTTCAAGCTGTTGGATGCGGAGGAGGTGGCGCGACTCTGGGGCCTCCGGAAAAACAAAACCAACATGAACTACGACAAGCTGAGCCGAGCCCTGAGATATTATTATGACAAGGTGAGCGCAGGGGATGGTGAAGAGGGTCTCCGCGTCTGGTCCACCACACCAAGGACGCCCCTTGTCGTGTCCCACCTGGCGACACTTTAACACGTTTTTCTTCTTTCTTGCAGAACATCATTAAGAAAGTCAGCGGCCAGAAGTTTGTCTATAAGTTTGTTTGTTACCCGGACCTCGGCAGCAGCGAGGCTTCCAAAGATGAGGTGAAATGCAAAGAGTCAGCGAGCGACCCGAGCCAGACCCCCAAACCCACAGAGAGCTCCTCCTACATCCCCAAAATGGTGAGGAGCAGCTCCAAGACCAGCCGCAACGAGTACATGCGCTCAGGGCTCTACTCCACCTTCACCATCCAGTCCCTGCAAGCTCCACCGAGCGGTCACAACAGGACTAGCAAAATGGAGCCGCTGACGTCCAGTGAGCCGCTGCTGCCGCCATCCCACGAGGTCAAGGAGCAAAGTGTGGACGTTTCATCACCCTATGAGACCTCCGACCAGAATGATGGAGCCCTCTCCGTGGAAGTCAACATCCACAGCTCGGAGGAACTGCAGCTCCATGTAACGTGCCATTTTTACTAGCAAACAAATAATGGAGGGAGGGGAGAAAACTGAAGGGGGTCTACTGCGGTTTGTCTCCCAGATCCCCACATCCACCATAGTTTGCATGCCTAGCCTTCTAAAACCCACCTCCCTTCCATTGGCTTTCAGCCAGCTGGATGGAATTTGCTGGACAAGGCAGCTTGGTCAAATGATGCATTTTCCATTAGTGGTTGCATAGCCAATCAGAAGCATTGCAGATCCTGCTGGTTCATTGTGAATGTCGGCCTTCTGGGATGAGAGGTGCCCTCGGCCTTGCAAGGACACGACTCACAGGGACACTTGGCTCACCATCGCCCGAGAAGCTGTCTTTGGTCATGGTGGCCTAAGTGTCTCTTTACTTGCTCATGTTGGCTAGAGCTGAAAACGGCACTACATAGTCTCACATTCTTCCGTCATACACCCCCCCCCCCAGCTGTCACACCGCGCTCAGTGGATATTCAGCACTGGCAGCATGCGACTCCTTTCATGGAAGACATGAAGGTCTCCAAGGCTTTCCGTATGACCAGAAGTGGCCATTTTATTCCTTCCATCTTAAAATAGCAATAAATGTGGCAGGAAGGGCAGGTGTCTGAAAACCGAATTCTCTGTCTGCAAACACAACCCATCTTCCTAACCCAATCCCCCATCTGGTTCTTTACTGGGTCTTATAGATTTCGTAGAAGTTGTGGTACAGCATAACTAGGACACAGAGGTGGCTTGTGGTATCTGTGTCCTGGTACCGCTGCAGGGGAATACGTCGCAAAACTTTGTAACCGAGCTTGTATGTGTATCCCAGGTTACAGTGGACCCCCCGACTCCAGATATCAAGGTGGAGGACACCACACTGGCTGGCGATGATGAGATCTCGGAGTCTCACGTGTTCCTCACATCTCTGCCTGAGTTGAAGGTGCCAACTTCGGAGCAGCCACTGATGCAGGAGATCGTGGTGCTCATAGACTCTGCAGACAAGGAGGATGGCAAAATGAGGACAGAGTCACATGAATGGGAGAAAAAAGACGAGCCTTCCACGCCAGCCACATCTTCAGAAGGTCAGCCCGCGAAGGGAAAGAAGCCAAAAGACTTGGAACTTCCGTTCTCTGCTGTGATCGGCCCGGAGAAGGTGAACGCCACCGTTAATTCATTGCTTGCTCCCGGGAGCGCGTCATCTGTGATCACGTCTCATTCTCTGGTCAGTGAGTTCACAGGGAGTCCTTGGTGGCCGCCACCTTTCCATGAGTTAGATTATTGGCCCATTGGGCTGGTAAGCATTTGTCGGTCTTCGATTCATCCTGCTTCTTTGTCGTTTCTCAATTCAGACTCCGCTCCTGCTCACTCCAAGTTCTCTGCCTCCTTCGATCCACTTCTGGAGCACCCTCAGCCCCATCGCTCCTCGAAGCCCGGCCAAGCTGTCCTTCCAGGTAAACTCTCTGTCCAACCCCAGGAAGTCCAATATATTTATAATCGGGTTTCCACTAACGTCCATTTTTCAACCCAAGTGTATTTCCATGGGCACCGGGACTCCTGATTGGCCGGAAAAGTGTCATCTAACAGATCAAATAAAGAGGGCCCCGTGTGAGTTCTCCATTTAAAATATTTTGCCTTAAATAGGAAAAACTTGAAAAGAAGGAAAAACTGAGATTCTCGCGATTTTAGTCATAACTATTCAACACTTAAATACCCCTGAATAACTTCACGGAGGACGTACAATGCTCGGACTTTCCCCATATCAAGTTGTAACTCTCCAAGGTCCAACTCTGAGAATAATGAAGGTGGAGATCAGTACCACCGAATGGAGGGGTCACGGATTAATACAGGGGGGGGTTGAAAATAGTAAATTAAAAGTAAAACCCTCTGCTTGTAAGTAATTAACGTAGATAAGTCATCGTCCTTCAAGAACCTGATCCATTGTGGTTTCCTTGTAGGAGAAGGCGTCCATTGCCCGTCTCCTCGTTACTGTGGTTGCTTCCGTTCGCTGCTCTTTTCAGTATTGTGTTGCCGAACTCTGTGTTTTTCATCTCGTTTCAGTTTCCCAGCAATGGAAGCAGCCAGATCCATGTGCCAACGCTCAGCGTCGATGGACTTTCCACCCCGGTTGTCCTCTCCCCCGGACCTCAGAAGCCATAAGGAGTCCATAGAGCTGTGACCTTCATACCTGTCTACGAGCACAAGATGTAACGTCTTACGGGACACACACACCACTTCAATGATTCCTTGGATTTACAAAAAGGAGAGACTGCTTTGTGTCTACTCTGCCCGCTACAGGAAAATTGTGTGTTTTGTGCTTTGACGTCTGTGTGGGCAGAGCCCGCACCGGTGAGCTTTGGTTCCTCGTGTATCTGCTGGAAGGTGCGCTTTGTGAAGTCCTCGTTTGAATTTTGCTTCAGATCGGTTTGCAGTTTGTCCGTCCAACAAGAGGTGAAAGGTCACCTTCCGTGTCTCTGTGGCGTTTACCTGCTCAAACACCGGCCGGTTCCCCGATGTACTGGAGAGCTGAGTTGCTGCAATGGTTCCCTGCAGAGCTCATCACGATACAAAGTGTGACCCACCAGGAGAGCCGAGCCAACGCGCTGCTATTAAAGGAGAGGAAGATGGAATTCAGCTTTTTTACACAGATTTTGTGGATCGAGTAGGAGGAACGTCAGGGATGGTGCCAAAGGACAAGCAGAATTGGGCATTTTTAGTGGCCACTTTCTCGCAGTTGTCATTTCAGGTTGTGGTGGCCCAGGTTTTCAGGGAAATGATGGCCAGGCCTGGGCGTAAGGTTAGCTTTAAACGAAGGAAAGCTGAGTGTTCGAGGTTACCATGAAAAAAGCAGAGTTTGGATAATTTATTTACCGAAACAGCTCAAAGTAGGAAACTCGATTTGTTTTTTCCGAATCGATGGTTACGGTAAAGCTGGCGTCTTTATTTTTTGATCGTGTTCCCTGGTTTTCAGGAGGCCACGAGACAGAGTTATTATTATTATAAATTATTTTTATAAATGTGAAAAAAAGAGTATATGTAGGGACATCAATGTGGTTCCACAAACGCAGAGCGACGTGGTCAGACGCGTCCTCAGCCGAGTGGTCGTCTGTGAACCTCTGGCAAAATGGGCAGTGACAGAATATTCCAGAGTTAGTCGAGGAAAAGGCTGTGCGTCGTTAGCTGCCATATTGTTTTCTCCAAGTAGATGGACTGGAGAAGATGGCTTCACATTGATTTAGATGATTCCAATATAAGACGAGAAGGTCGCAGCCTGTGTCATCATAATGGTGGCTTTTTGTTCAATTGCAGAATATTTCTTCTGGATGAGAAGAGTTTGTGTTGATCTGGGTGGAAGACGTTGGCTTTATCTATCAAATGTCAACAGTTACTAAAGAGAAGTTGGCTTCAAAATGGATGAGTGAAGAGGGTTTCCACCTGGAGGAGAGATGACATTGTGTTAGTGAATATGGATCCAAACCAAATGAGAAACTTTTAATTTCAACTGGACAAGACGAGATGGTTCCAGCGAGAGTAGACAAGATGGCTTCCATTATTGTTTGATAGAAATTGTCCTCTAAACGGGAGAATAAAAGATGGCTTCCTGTAAGACAAGTGAAAATGGCCTCCATCTGAATCGAGAGAGGATGGCCCCCGGTTAGACAAGAAAAGGTAGATTTTCGTTGGGTTTGTTACAGATGGTTTCCCACCACATGAGGAGATTATGTCTATCTAAAATGCAGGATTATGGTTTGACCAGCGGATTGAGAAAAGTTAACTTCTCTGTGTTTTGACAACATGGCTTCCTTCCCATCAGACGAGAACTCGGTCCAGACTGGAAGAGATGGCTCCTCGCTGGGATGAGAGAAGAAGCCTTTTCACAGTGTTTTGAGAGAAAATGGCTTCACTTTGATTTGAAGGGAGATATCTTCTCCTTGGGTTGGGAGAATATGGCCTTTCACTGTGTTGAGAGAAGATGGCTTCAGCTTGAGTTGAGAGAAGATGGCTTTTCATTGGTTTGGTAAAATATGGCTTCCCATAAAACAGGAAAAGGTGACTTCTAACCAGGATGAGAGAAGATTTTTTTCTTATTTCGTTGATAACGATTCCAGTCAAAGAAAACGGCTTCTCGTTGGGTTCCTGCTGCTCCAGGAATAAAATAATGCCGATGGGTGGATTTTTCTAGCATTTTTGGTTCTTGTACGACCTGACAAGGGCTGATACTTGTTTTCTTATGTGTTGCTGGAAGCTTCACAATTTCTTATGTCCTAGGGCGTCCGATATTTTACCTTTACAGTCCCAGGACAGCGTGGGCTTCTTATCTCCTGCACACGTCATATAATGTCACCTTTTTATTAGGAGCAGCACAAAGATCAGACACTTTTACTCAACAGGAAAAAAAGACTAAATTTAGATCCTTTTCTCGCAGCCTCTCATCATTTCCGCGCTTCTCTCTTCACCTCATTGATTCTTCTCTTCCGGATTCTGGGTTTGGTTCCTCTGTGCGAGGACTTCGTGAAGCTTCATGCGCACATGTCTGCTGTGTCAGGGGAAGGTTCCTAGGTCAGTCGTCTTATTTATTGGTGTTTGTGCGTTCGCTCCAACTGGTTAATAAAATTCATCTTTTTCCCATTACCCTAAAAACCACAATGGAAACAGCGGCTCGGTGTTACCCATACCCACCACCGAATTCACAGGAAATCCATTGCGCGACTTTCCTGCCAACACAACGCTGACCCATCTCACCCTGTTTCCTCTCACCCCTCCATATCTCACCCTTCCATATCTCACCCTGTTTCCTCTCACCCCTCCATATCTCACCCTGTTTCCTCTCACCCCTCCAAATCTCACCCTGTTTCCTCTCACCCCTCCAAATCTCACCCTGTTTCCTCTCACCCCTCCATATCCCACCCTGTATCCTCTCACCCCTCCATATCTCACCCGGTTTCCTCTCACCCCTCCATATCTCACCCTGTATCCTCTCACCCCTCCATATCTCACCCTTCCATATCTCACCCTGTTTCCTCTCACCCCTCTATATCTCACCCTGTTTCCTCTCACCCCTCCATATCTCACCCTGTATCCTCTCACCCCTCCATATCTCACCCTGTTTCCTCTCACCCCTCCATATCTCACCCTGTTTCCTCTCACCCCTCCATATCTCACCCCTCCATATCTCACCCTGTATCCTCTCACCCCTCCATATCTCACCCTGTTTCCTCTCACCCCTCCATATCTCACCCTGTTTCCTCTCACCCCTCCATATCTCACCCTGTATCCTCTCACCCCTCCATATCTCACCCTGTTTCCTCTCACCCCTCCATATCTCACCCTGTATCCTCTCACCCCTCCATATCTCACCCTGTATCCTCTCACCCCTCCATATCTCACCCCTCCATATCTCACCCTGTATCTTCTCTTGACGTCATATCTGATATCACATTTCCCCCCATGTTTAGATGTAAGTGGAACAGTCTGCATGTCACATTCCCCTCCAGGTGATCGCAGATCACGCTTTCCAAAGAACGCCTCAGGAATGTTCCACGGATGCTGATGGGGAGGGGGGGTTGCGACATTAAGTTGTCAGGGTGTCTTTATTTGGGGTGTGCGCACCCTTAGGGCTCTCCCTCATGTTTCCTAAGGCCTTTCTCTTCTCTTTAAAGAAAAGAAACAGGGGCGTCTTGTCCCTGAAAGGGCTTCTGGGTAAAGGAGGGGTTTTCTGGCACAGGGGTGAGTGCGGCAGGTGGGCCTCACGCGTTCCACAGCATTTCCTGGCTGAGCTTCTCATATAAAACTCTCTTTTTGCTGCTCAATGTGTCAAGCACAACCAGAAAAGGCCGTTTCGGTGTCGGCCGTGACGCGGCGCTGTCTGCGTGTCCCAATGAGAAAAATGCCAGTTTTATGGTTGGTTTTTTTAAGGCAAAATATGGTCATTTTGTGATTACTGCAGGTCTGGGCCCATTACTGGGGATTTTCATGGTTACAGCTCTTATGGTTAGTGGCACAGTAACAGAGCCGGGGCCGGCATGTGTCCTTTGTGTGCGCTCTGTGTGGGCCCCGTGTACACCGTGCGTGCCTCCCGTGTGCGTCGCGTGTGCCTCCCGTGTACGCCGTGTGTGCCTCCCAGGTGCGTGGCGTGTGCCTCCCGTGTACACCGTGTGTGCCTCCCGTGTGTGTCGCGTGTGCCTCCCATGTACACCGCGTGTGCGTTGCGTGTGCCTCCCGTGTGGGCTCTGTGTGGGCCCTGTGTACACCGTGCGTGCCTCCCGTGTCCGTCGTGTGTGCCTCCCGTGTGCGTTGCGTGTGCCTCCCGTTTACACGGCGTGTGCGTCCCGTGTGCCTCCCGTGTGCATCGCGTGTGCCTCCCGTGTGCATCGCGTGTGCCTCCCGTGTGCATCGCGTGTGCCTCCCGTGTGCATCGCGTGTGCCTCCCGTGTGCATCGCGTGTGCCTCCCGTGTGCATCGCGTGTGCCTCCCATGTGCATCGCGTGTGCCTCCCATGTGCCCTGCCTCAATACAGAGATTTGTTTCTCCCTGAGCACAGACTCCATGTTATCACAATGAGTAAAAAAAATGTGTTTTCCGCCCCCAGCGGGGTTATTGCTTTCCTCGTGCGAACAGCGCGTAAGCACAAAAGGGTGTGATGGGCGAGCGCCGTGTCACTGCGGCTTACTGACCACCCCCCATACCCACAGACACCCCCGTGTGTATTGCCAGGGGGGACCCCCTTTACCCCGAAATAAAAAAAGTGTTCAAAAACACTGGGGGAGGGGGGATTCCGATGTAAAGCTCCCCCCCTCTCCATCCGCAGATAGTCAGGTGGGAGAAATTTAAATATGTGGGGACCTCCAGAACCCCCCAATAAACTCAATGAAATGGAATTTAAAAAAAACAACAAAACAGGTGACATCCAAAACAAACGGAGGGAAAAAAAAAAGGCTACTGGTGTTTTAACCCTTTCACTGCCAACAATGGGTGACCTCGATTCTGCATTGTAAGGCTATAAATACTAGAAATGATCCTGTTAAACCCCAATTTCATCCTTTTATTGCAGCACATGGGCCCCCCCTGGGGAGAAATGATATAAATTCTAAGTGAGCTCTCCCTCCCATCCCCCGTATTACTGTAAAGAAGCTGCAAGGAGCAGCCCCTCCCTCACTGTAACAAACTTTACTGCAGCATTCCAGCAGCCAGAGAGGGATGTGTCAGAATACAGGGAGAGCTGTGGTGTCAGTCGCTGCTGTACAGGGATACAGATACAAGGTGTTGCTGTAATTGCCACACACAGGCATTATGCAGCACATACAGATACATGGTGTTGCTGTAATTGCCATACACAGGCATTATGCAGCACATACAGATACAAGGTGTTGCTGTAATTGCCATACACAGGCATTATGCGGCACATACAGATACATGGTGTTACTGTAATTTCCATACACAGGCATTATGCAGCACATACAGATACAAGGTGTCGCTGTAATTGCTATACACAGGCATTATGCGGCACATACAGATACAAGGTGTCGCTGTAATTGCTATACACAGGCATTATGCAGCACATACAGATACAAGGTGTCGCTGTAATTGCTATACACAGGCATTATGCGGCACATACAGATACAAGGTGTCGCTGTAATTGCTATACACAGGCATTATGCGGCACATACAGATACAAGGTGTTGCTGTAATTGCCATACACAGGCATTATGCAGCACATACAGATACAAGGTGTTGCTGTAATTGCCATACACAGGCATTATGCGGCACATACAGATATTGCATTGCTAATAATCTCATTCTGATCAATACAAATCCCATAAGCAGGAGATCTCACCATTTTATTATCTGTCTGCAGCACGTTTACTGCATCTGTCTGTATGCTGATAATGCAGACACCGTGTAAGGCTGGGGTCAGACGAGCGTAGTGTTCACGTCTGTGATTGCGCCTAAAAGTACGTCCGTGACAGCATGAAAGAAAGTCCATTGGAGCCTGTTACACAAAGTACGTCCGCACTGAACTGCGGACGCACAACGGCCGCGGCAAACGGACGCAAGGCAGGCAAGAACGTACAACCCCTAGAACGGCCGCACAAAGTGCGCTGCGTCCGCAACGTCCACATAGCTTTGTGTGTGAGTGATGGAACGTGGTCAGACGGACGGCATTTATACGTCCAGCATTTATACGTCCAGCATTTTTCACGGACAAAATGGTTTTGCTTTTTAATTTATTTTCTCTCCTACATCCGTCAAAATATACATCAGTAAATAAACGGACTGTGTGGCCACTACTGTGTCTTCCGTACTGACCTACGTCCGTGTGCACGGACGTACAGTCCGTAGAAATCCCGCTCGTCTGACCCTAGCCTAAGCAGGAGATCTCACCATTTTATTATCTGTCTGCAGCACATTTACTGCATCTGCCTGTATGCTGATAATGCAGACGCCGTGTAAGCAGGAGATCTCGCCATTTAATACCGGTCTGCATCACATTTATTGACACAAAAGACGTTTCTGCCTGTATACTGATAATGCAGACCCCGTGTGACATTGTGTAAGATAAGGGACGCCATCTACAGTTTACAACCTTTCATCCCAGCGATATTTCTGTAAAGGAAAAACCAACACATTAAAACTAAAAATTAGCAAATTTACATTATTTAATCTCAGAATAACAGTGTTTATGTAATGATTATTATTTTACTTTCCGTTTTATTGTTCCCTTCACATCCCATGTTTCAAATAAATGTTCTGAAAATATATTTTTCAACAGAAAGCACTTGGTAGTGAAGGGGTTAATCCTTTTTTAACCCAGCATTGCCTGATGGAAGGGGGCATTTGGTGAGTGCCTTCTCCTTTACCAGGTTTTCTAAAGGAGGAGCTTGGCAGGAGGAGGAGCCAGGCTTTCTCCGGGTTTATCAGGTTTCCTGGAGGCTCTTTTTCTGGTGTTTGTTTTTGCCCCTCTCTGAATCCTGTAAGCCCCCCCCCCCAGCACCGTGCGTGCCAGGCGTTAAGGAGGGCAAGGCTGTGATTTATTTATCTGCCCCCTGTATTAGCCGGCGGGTAGCCCATTTATTCAGTGAGGGGATTAGCCTCTGTATGTCTGAGCACAGGCATGCCGAACCTGAGATTAGCCTCTATGCACCCGAGCACAGTCCTGGCGATTTGATAAGTGGTTTATTTATCTGCCCGCTGTACCCGGCGAGTAGCCGATTCATTAAGTGTCTTGGTTTTTTTATTGGTTTTTGGGACAGAAGATAAATATTGCACTTTGTTTCCCCACTAGAGGGCAGCGATGTGTCTTGGTGTGATGAAAGCCACTGGCAGTGAAGGGTTAATACTTATTATTATTTCACCGCTGCCTCCTGACTGTCTGTCAGAATATCGGAATTCCTCAGCCCCCCGATTGGCTGGGCCTGATGGAGAGGGGATCTCCTGCCTCGGTTACATTGTGGTGCTGTGATGATGTCACTGTTACTGTGTAACCAGTGCAGGAGGAGGAAGACACATTTCGACGGGTTGAGCCGCGAGGGAGCGTGGCGGCTCCCGGCATTTGCTGCCAGGCTCGCACCTGTTTTACCCTACGCTTGGCGCGATTCCAGGGGACTGATATTTTGGGGTAACAGTGTATTGGGGGTATACGCAGTGTTTGGTGTAATAACCCCTGCGATTGGGTATGTCACGCAGAGGTGATATACGGCGCGCTGCGCACGCTGACGTTGCTCTGCATGTGTGTCTGTGTCTCTCTCTGGCCTTCATGTCACCGTTCGTTGTGTCACAGCAGTGCAGGGGTTAACGAGCAGACCCTGGTTAACCTCACTGGGGTTTTTAGGAGGCTTCGCTCGGTCAGAACGAGGCAGCTCCTGGCCGTGGCAGGATTATGGCGGGCTGCACGCCGTGGCGCCTGGACCTTCCGGACATGCTTTAAAATAATTGAAAACCGCCTTTTTTTTATGTTTCCGGAGCGGCGATGCCAGGCGGGGGTGGGGCGCCCACAGACGGACGGTTTGCCATGTGAGACACTGACGTGATTTAATGACATTATTATATATATATATATGTGTGGATACAGCTCAGTGTCACAGCCTGGAAAGAGTATCCCATAATGCAATGCATAGCACACATAAAGGATCATGGGAGCTGGATGTGTGTGAGGAGAGCAGTGCGACCTCCTGTTGGACGGGATGCGTGTGCGAACAGTGTGATGAGTTGTGTGAGTGGAAAGGGCTGTGTGTCTAAGTGTGCAGTGAGATTGTGTGAGTGTGAATAAGTTGTGTATGATAAGTTGTGTAGTTGATATTTTTGTAATGACATGTTTGTAAGGGTCTGTGTGCGTGTGATAAGTTGTGTATGAGGCTTTGTGTGTGTGGTGAGCTGTGAATGAGGGCCAGTATGTTTGTGATGAGTCGTATATGTGTGTGATGGGTTGTGTTTTAGGCTCTATATGTGACATGTAATGTGTCTGAGGCTGTATATGTGTGATGAGCTGTGTATGAGGTTCTAGGCGTGTGATGAGTTGTGTATCAAGTTGTAGGTGTGTGAGGAGTTGTGTATCAAGTTGTAGGTGTGTGAGGAGTTGTGTATCAAGTTGTAGGTGTGTGAGGAGTTGTGTATCAAGTTGTAGGCGTGTGAGGAGTTGTGTATCAAGTTGTATGTGTGTGAGGAGTTGTGTATCAAGTTGTAGGTGTGTGAGGAGTTGTGTATCAAGTTGTAGGCGTGTGAGGAGTTGTGTATCAAGTTGTAGGCGTGTGAGGAGTTGTGTATCAAGTTGTAGGTGTGTGAGGAGTTGTGTATCAAGTTGTATGTGTGTGAGGAGTTGTGTATCAAGTTGTAGGCGTGCGAGGAGTTGTGTATCAAGTTGTAGGTGTGTGAGGAGTTGTGTATCAAGTTGTAGGTGTGCGAGGAGTTGTGTATCAAGTTGTAGGCGTGTGAGGAGTTGTGTATCAAGTTGTAGTGTGCGAGGAGTTGTGTATCAAGTTGTAGGCGTGTGAGGAGTTGTGTATCAAGTTGTAGGTGTGTGAGGAGTTGTGTATCAAGTTGTAGGTGTGCGAGGAGTTGTGTATCAAGTTGTAGGCGTGTGAGGAGTTGTGTATCAAGTTGTAGGTGTGTGAGGAGTTGTGTATCAAGTTGTAGGTGTGCGAGGAGTTGTGTATCAAGTTGTAGGCGTGTGAGGAGTTGTGTATCAAGTTGTAGGCGTGTGAGGAGTTGTGTATCAAGTTGTAGGTGTGCGAGGAGTTGTGTATCAAGTTGTAGGCGTGTGAGGAGTTGTGTATCAAGTTGTAGGTGCGTGAGGAGTTGTGTATCAAGTTGTATGTGTGTGAGGAGTTGTGTATGAGGTCGCCCTGGCCAGGGGATGGAATATTTAGATGTCACTTGATATTTCACCTCATAACTCGCTCCGCGCCGGCCCTGCACGCACAGTCGCGCACGTTATCCATGTTTTACCTGGAATTCGCCGGGCCCAGTCCGCCATCTTAGAATGACATCATAATATGGAACCCTCAGTGACAGAGACTGATTAAAAACCCATCATGCTGCATAACCCATGTGATGTCAGGGGGCCAATCAGATTCCTTGCATTGCAGAGCAGCTCCCAGCATCCCCCTGGGCAGGTCAGATGATGCTCAGCGCCCGCTGAGCCCGCGGTGAGGAGGGGGGGGGCACCTTTTATATGTGTTTTTATGGAAGCTGCTGCTGTGTGCGCATCTACAGCCGTATTACCGGGGACAAGGTGGGCTCCAAGACCCCAAACAAAGCACAGTCTGCACTTACATCCTGTTCCTATGAAGCAGAGGATTATGGGAAGCCCAGTGCTGCCATCACTCAAACTCCAGATGGACACATCTATAAACCTCCACGTGTGTGTGCGCTGTGTGTGTGTATTGGTGTCAGAAGTGCCTCAGTGTCCCTTGATTGTATAAAGCCATTTAACCCTTTTGCTGCCATTGGGGTTCTTAATCTGAGGGAAGGCCTGCCGGCTGTCGCAACCGTGGGCCGATTTATTTAACCCCGCACATGCTGGGAAGGCCTACAACAGTCCAGCCGCCCTGGAGCCGCTCTTCGTGCTGTCCGGTTCCCCCCCTCGTGCCGGCGCGCCTCGCAAACCTTTGTTCTTTATTTTGTAGATCGCCCGCTCTGACCCGGGGCGGCCATCGTCGGGGTCTTTGTTTGGTTGAAGACCCGTTTCGTGCCAAAAAAAGTGAATATATAGGGAGTGTGTCCGTGTGGCTTGGTGGGCCGAGCCATGTGTTACGTACTACTTAGAATTGGGTGTTTATTTTTTTCAGGTGAAAAACAAAAAAAAAAAAAAATTCAAGTTTTATGCAATATTTTCTGTGTTTTGACTTTAAAATGTGCATTTCAGGACCGCCTCCTTCAGCGGGGGAGGGGCCTCTGCGTAAAGGGAATTTTATTCTGCAGAATTAAACCATGTTTGTTATAAAGATATTTATGCTGTCACTGGAGAACTTATTTCTGGCAACTGCTTAAAAATGTATTCTCATAAATAAATGATTTTAATAAATGCGGCTGCGTGGAAATTACTGACCCGTTACACACATACTGCCCAGGAACCTGTATGCAGCAATAGCAGCAGTGTGTGCAGTATATAGCGAGTAGCAGTCGCTGTGTGTGTGCAGTATATAGTGAGTAGCAGTCGCTGTGTGTGTGCAGTATATAGTGAGTAGCAGTCGCTGTGTGTTGCAGTATATAGTGAGTAGCAGTCGCTGTGTGTGTGCAGTATATAGGGAGTAGCAGTCGCTGTGTGTGTGCAGTATATAGTGAGTAGCAGTCGCTGTGTGTGTGCAGTATATAGCGAGTAGCAGTCGCTGTGTGTGTGCAGTATATAGAGAGTAGCAGTCGCTGTGTGTGTGCAGTATATAGTGAGTAGCAGTCGCTGTGTGTGTGCAGTATATAGCGAGTAGCAGTCGCTGTGTGTGTGCAGTATATAGTGAGTAGCAGTCGCTGTGTGTGTGCAGTATATAGCGAGTAGCAGTCGCTGTGTGTGTGCAGTATATAGCGAGTAGCAGTCGCTGTGTGTGTGCAGTATATAGCGAGTAGCAGTCGCTGTGTGTGTGCAGTATATAGTGAGTAGCAGTCGCTGTGTGTTTGCAGTATATAGCGAGTAGCAGTCGCTGTGTGTGTGCAGTATATAGCGAGTAGCAGTCGCTGTGTGTGTGCAGTATATAGCGAGTAGCAGTCGCTGTGTGTGTGCAGTATATAGTGAGTAGCAGTCGCTGTGTGTGTGCAGTATATAGTGAGTAGCAGTCGCTGTGTGTGTGCAGTATATAGTGAGTAGCAGTCGCTGTGTGTGTGCAGTATATAGTGAGTATTAGTCGCTGTGTGTGTGCAGTATATAGTGAGTAGCAGTCGCTGTGTGTGTGCAGTATATAGTGAGTAGCAGTCGCTGTGTGTGTGCAGTATATAGCGAGTAGCAGTCGCTGTGTGTGTGCAGTATATAGTGAGTAGCAGTCGCTGTGTGTTTGCAGTATATAGTGAGTAGCAGTCGCTGTGTGTGTGCAGTATATAGTTAGTAGCAGTCGCTGTGTGTGTGCAGTATATAGCGAGTAGCAGTCGCTGTGTGTGTGCAGTATATAGCGAGTAGCAGTCGCTGTGTGTGTGCAGTATATAGGGAGTAGCAGTCGCTGTGTGTGTGCAGTATATAGTGAGTATTAGTCGCTGTGTGTGTGCAGTATATAGCGAGTAGCAGTCGCTGTGTGTGTGCAGTATATAGCGAGTAGCAGTCGCTGTGTGTGTGCAGTATATAGAGAGTAGCAGTCGCTGTGTGTGTGCAGTATATAGTGAGTAGCAGTCGCTGTGTGTGTGCAGTATATAGCGAATAGCAGTCGCTGTGTGTGTGCAGTATATAGCGAGTAGCAGTCGCTGTGTGTGTGCAGTATATAGTGAGTAGCAGTCGCTGTGTGTGTGCAGTATATAGTGAGTAGCAGTCGCTGTGTGTGTGTGCAGTATATAGTGAGTAGCAGTCGCTGTGTGTGTGCAGTATATAGCGAGTAGCAGTCGCTGTGTGTGTGCAGTATATAGCGAGTAGCAGTCGCTGTGTGTGTGCAGTATATAGCGAGTAGCAGTCGCTGTGTGTGTGCAGTATATAGCGAGTAGCAGTCGCTGTGTGTGTGCAGTATATAGAGAGTAGCAGTCGCTGTGTGTGTGCAGTATATAGTGAGTAGCAGTCGCTGTGTGTGTGCAGTATATAGTGAGTAGCAGTCGCTGTGTGTGTGCAGTATATAGCGAATAGCAGTCGCTGTGTGTGTGCAGTATATAGCGAGTAGCAGTCGCTGTGTGTGTGCAGTATATAGCGAGTAGCAGTCGCTGTGTGTGTGCAGTATATAGTGAGTAGCAGTCGCTGTGTGTGTGCAGTATATAGAGAGTAGCAGTCGCTGTGTGTGTGCAGTATATAGTGAGTAGCAGTCGCTGTGTGTGTGCAGTATATAGCAAATAGCAGTCGCTGTGTGTGTGCAGTATATAGCGAGTAGCAGTCGCTGTGTGGTGCAGTATATAGAGAGTAGCAGTCGCTGTGTGTGTGCAGTATATAGTGAGTAGCAGTCGCTGTGTGTGTGCAGTATATAGCGAATAGCAGTCGCTGTGTGTGTGCAGTATATAGCGAGTAGCAGTCGCTGTGTGTGTGCAGTATATAGTGAGTAGCAGTCGCTGTGTGTGTGCAGTATATAGTGAGTAGCAGTCGCTGTGTGTGTGCAGTATATAGCGAGTAGCAGTCGCTGTGTGTGTGCAGTATATAGTGAGTACCAGTCGCTGTGTGTTTGCAGTATATAGTGAGTAGCAGTCGCTGTGTGTGTGCAGTATATAGTTAGTAGCAGTCGCTGTGTGTGTGCAGTATATAGCGAGTAGCAGTCGCTGTGTGTGTGCAGTATATAGTGAGTAGCAGTCGCTGTGTGTGTGCAGTATATAGCGAGTAGCAGTCGCTGTGTGTGTGCAGTATATAGTGAGTAGCAGTCGCTGTGTGTGTGCAGTATATAGTGAGTAGCAGTCGCTGTGTGTGTGTGCAGTATATAGTGAGTATTAGTCGCTGTGTGTGTGCAGTATATAGCGAGTAGCAGTCGCTGTGTGTGTGCAGTATATAGTGAGTAGCAGTCGCTGTGTGTGTGCAGTATATAGTGAGTAGCAGTCGCTGTGTGTGTGCAGTATATAGTGAGTAGCAGTCGCTGTGTGTGTGCAGTATATAGCGAGTAGCAGTCGCTGTGTGTGTGCAGTATATAGCGAGTAGCAGTCGCTGTGTGTGTGCAGTATATAGCGAGTAGCAGTCGCTGTGTGTGTGCAGTATATAGCGAGTAGCAGTCGCTGTGTGTGTGCAGTATATAGCGAGTAGCAGTCGCTGTGTGTGTGCAGTATATAGCGAGTAGCAGTCGCTGTGTGTGTGCAGTATATAGTGAGTAGCAGTCGCTGTGTGTGTGCAGTATATAGAGAGTAGCAGTCGCTGTGTGTGTGCAGTATATAGTGAGTAGCAGTCGCTGTGTGTGTGCAGTATATAGCGAATAGCAGTCGCTGTGTGTGTGCAGTATATAGCGAGTAGCAGTCGCTGTGTGTGTGCAGTATATAGAGAGTAGCAGTCGCTGTGTGTGTGCAGTATATAGCGAGTAGCAGTCGCTGTGTGTGTGCAGTATATAGCGAGTAGCAGTCGCTGTGTGTGTGCAGTATATAGCGAGTAGCAGTCGCTGTGTGTGTGCAGTATATAGCGAGTAGCAGTCGCTGTGTGTGTGCAGTATATAGCGAGTAGCAGTCGCTGTGTGTGTGCAGTATATAGCGAGTAGCAGTCGCTGTGTGTGTGCAGTATATAGCGAGTAGCAGTCGCTGTGTGTGTGCAGTATATAGAGAGTAGCAGTCGCTGTTGTGTGCAGTATATAGCGAGTAGCAGTCGCTGTGTGTGTTGGCAGTATATAGCGAGTAGCAGTCGCTGTGTGTGTGCAGTATATAGCGAGTAGCAGTCGCTGTGTGTGTGCAGTATATAGTGAGTATTAGTCGCTGTGTGTGTGCAGTATATAGTGAGTATTAGTCGCTGTGTGTGTGCAGTATATAGTGAGTAGCAGTCGCTGTGTGGTGTGCAGTATATAGCGAGTAGCAGTCGCTGTGTGTGCAGTATATAAGTATTAGTCGCTGTGTGTGTGCAGTATATAGTGAGTAATTAGTCGCTGTGTGTGTGCAGTATATAGTTGAGTATTAGTCGCTGTGTGTGTGCAGTATATAGTGAGTAGCAGTCGCTGTGTGTGTGCAGTATATAGCGAGTAGCAGTCGCTGTGTGTGTGCAGTATATAGCGAGTAGCAGTCGCTGTGTGTGTGCAGTATATAGCGAGTAGCAGTCGCTGTGTGTGTGCAGTATATAGCGAGTAGCAGTCGTGTGTGTGTGCAGTATATAGCGAGTAGCAGTCGCTGTGTGTGTGCAGTATATAGCGAGTAGCAGTCGCTGTGTGTGTGAGTAATAGTGAGTAGCAGTCGCTGTGTGTGTGCAGTATATAGAGAGTAGCAGTCGCTGTGTGTGTGCAGTATATAGTGAGTATTAGTCGCTGTGTGTGTGCAGTATATAGTGAGTAGCAGTCGCTGTGTGTGTGCAGTATATAGCGAGTAGCAGTCGCTGTGTGTGTGCAGTATATAGTGAGTAGCAGTCGCTGTGTGTGTGCAGTATATAGCGAGTAGCAGTCGCTGTGTGTGGCAGTATATAGCGAGTAGCAGTCGCTGGTGTGTGCAGTATATAGAGAGTAGCAGTCGCTGTGTGTGGTGCAGTATATAGTGAGTAGCAGTCGCTGTGTGTGTGCAGTATATAGTGAGTAGCAGTCGCTGTGTGTGTGCAGTATATAGCGAGTAGCAGTCGCTGTGTGTGTGCAGTATATAGCGAGTAGCAGTCGCTGTGTGTGTGCAGTATATAGCGAGTAGCAGTCGCTGTGTGTGTGCAGTATATAGCGAGTAGCAGTCGCTGTGTGTGTGCAGTATATAGAGAGTAGCAGTCGCTGTGTGTGCAGTATCTTTAGCGAGTAGCACGCTGTGTTGTGCAGTATATAGCGAGTAGCAGTCGCTGTGTGTGTGCAGTATATAGCGAGTAGCAGTCGCTGTGTGTGTGCAGTATATAGTGAGTATTAGTCGCTGTGTGTGTGCAGTATATAGTGAGTATTAGTCGCTGTGTGTGTGCAGTATATAGTGAGTAGCAGTCGCTGTGTGTGTGCAGTATATAGGAGTAGCAGTCGCTGTGTGTGTGCAGTATATAGTGAGTATTAGTCGCTGTGGTGTGCAGTATATAGTGAGTAGCAGTCGCTGTGTGTGTGCAGTATATAGCGAGTAGCAGTCGCTGTGTGTGTGCAGTATATAGTGAGTATTAGTCGCTGTGTGTGTGCAGTATATAGTGAGTATTAGTCGCTGTGTGTGTGCAGTATATAGTGAGTATTAGTCGCTGTGTGTGTGCAGTATATAGTGAGTATTAGTCGCTGTGTGTGTGCAGTATATAGTGAGTAGCAGTCGCTGTGTGTGTGCAGTATATAGCGAGTAGCAGTCGCTGTGTGTGCAGTATATAGTGAGTATTAGTCGCTGTGTGTGTGCAGTATATAGTGAGTATTAGTCGCTGTGTGTGTGCAGTATATAGTGAGTAGCAGTCGCCTGTGTGTGTGCAGTATATAGCGAGTAGCAGTCGCTGTGTGTGTGCAGTAATATAGCGAGTAGCAGTCGCTGTGTGTGTGCAGTATAAGCGAGTAGCAGTCGCTGTGTGTGTGCAGTATATAGCGAGTAGCAGTCGCTGTGTGTGTGCAGTATATAGCGAGTAGCAGTCGCTGTGTGTGTGCAGTATATAGCGAGTAGCAGTCGCTGTGTGTGTGCAGTATATAGAGAGTAGCAGTCGCTGTGTGTGTGCAGTAATAGCGAGTAGCAGTCGCTGTGTGTGTGCAGTATATAGCGAGTAGCAGTCGCTGTGTGTGTGCAGTATATAGCGAGTAGCAGTCGCTGTGTGTGTGCAGTATATAGTGAGTATTAGTCGCTGTGTGTGTGCAGTATATAGTGAGTATTAGTCGCTGTGTGTGTGCAGTATATAGTGAGTAGCAGTCGCTGTGTGTGTGCAGTATATAGCGAGTAGCAGTCGCTGTGTGTGTGCAGTATATAGTGAGTATTAGTCGCTGTGTGTGTGCAGTATATAGTGAGTAGCAGTCGCTGTGTGTGTGCAGTATATAGCGAGTAGCAGTCGCTGTGTGTGTGCAGTATATAGTGAGTATTAGTCGCTGTGTGTGTGCAGTATATAGTGAGTATTAGTCGCTGTGTGTGTGCAGTATATAGTGAGTATTAGTCGCTGTGTGTGTGCAGTATATAGTGAGTATTAGTCGCTGTGTGTGTGCAGATATATAGCGAGTAGCAGTCGCTGTGTGTGTGCAGTATTATAGCGAGTAGCAGTCGCTGTGTGTGTGCAGTATATAGCGAGTAGCAGTCGCTGTGTGTGTGCAGTATATAGTGAGTATTAGTCGCTGTGTGTGTGCAGTATATAGTGAGTAGCAGTCGCTGTGTGTGTGCAGTATATAGCGAGTAGCAGTCGCTGTGTGTGTGCAGTATATAGTGAGTATTAGTCGCTGTGTGTGTGCAGTATATAGTGAGTATTAGTCGCTGTGTGTGTGCAGTATATAGTGAGTATTAGTCGCTGTGTGTGTGCAGTATATAGTGAGTATTAGTCGCTGTGTGTGTGCAGTATATAGCGAGTAGCAGTCGCTGTGTGTTGCAGTATATAGTGAGTAGCAGTCGCTGTGTGTGTGCAGTATATAGCGAGTAGCGTCGCTGTGTGTGTGCAGTATATAGAGTATAGTCGCTGTGTGGTGTGCAGTATATAGTGAGTAGCAGTCGCTGTGTGTGTGCAGTATATAGCGAATAGCAGTCGCTGTGTGTGTGCAGTATATAGCGAGTAAGTCGCTGTGTGTGTGCAGTATATAGCGAGTAGCAGTCGCTGTGTGTGTGCAGTATATAGTGAGTAGCAGTCGCTGTGTGTGTGCAGTATATAGAGAGTAGCAGTCGCTGTGTGTGTGCAGTATATAGTGAGTAGCAGTCGCTGTGTGTGTGCAGTATATAGCAAATAGCAGTCGCTGTGTGTGTGCAGTATATAGCGAGTAGCAGTCGCTGTGTGTGTGCAGTATATAAGAGTAGCAGTCGCTGTGTGTGTGCAGTATATAGTGAGTAGCAGTCGCTGTGTGTGTGCAGTATATAGCGAATAGCAGTCGCTGTGTGTGCAGTATATAGCGAGTAGCAGTCGCTGTGTGTGCAGTATATAGTGAGTAGCAGTCGCTGTGTGTGTGCAGTATATAGTGAGTAGCAGTCGCTGTGTGTGCAGTATATAGCGAGTAGCAGTCGCTGTGTGTGTGCAGTATATAGTGAGTACAGTCGCTGTGTGTTTGCAGTATATAGTGAGTAGCAGTCGCTGTGTGTGTGCAGTATATAGTTAGTAGCAGTCGCTGTGTGTGTGCATATATAGCGAGTAGCAGTCGCTGTGTGTGTGCAGTATATATAGTGAGTAGCAGTCGCTGTGTGTGTGCAGATATAGCGAGTAGCAGTCGCTGTGTGTGTGCAGTATATAGTGAGTAGCAGTCGCTGTGTGTGTGCAGTATATAGTGAGTAGCAGTCGCTGTGTGTGTGCAGTATATAGTGATATTAGTCGCTGCGTGTGTGCAGTATTATTAGCGAGTAGCAGTCGCTGTGTGTGTGCAGTATATAGTGAGTAGCAGTCGCTGTGTGTGTGCAGTATATAGTGAGTAGCAGTCGCTGTGTGTGTGCAGTATATAGTGAGTAGCAGTCGCGTGTGTGTGCAGTATATAGCGAGTAGCAGTCGCTGTGTGTGTGCAGTATATAGCGAGTAGCAGTCGCTGTGTGTGTGCAGTATATAGCGAGTAGCAGTCGCTGTGTGTGTGC
Organism: Leptobrachium leishanense; assembly: GCA_009667805.1. Lineage (NCBI taxonomy): Eukaryota > Metazoa > Chordata > Amphibia > Anura > Megophryidae > Leptobrachium > Leptobrachium leishanense. The sequence goes on along the minus strand of RXON01004602.1, from coordinate 179,256 downwards.
AGTATATAGCGAATAGCAGTCGCTGTGTGTGTGCAGTATATAGCGAGTAGCAGTCGCTGTGTGTGTGCAGTATATAGCGAGTAGCAGTCGCTGTGTGTGTGCAGTATATAGTGAGTAGCAGTCGCTGTGTGTGTGCAGTATATAGAGAGTAGCAGTCGCTGTGTGTGTGCAGTATATAGTGAGTAGCAGTCGCTGTGTGTGTGCAGTATATAGCGAAGCAGTCGCTGTGTGTGTGCAGTATATAGCGAGTAGCAGTCGCTGTGTGTGTGCAGTATATAGAGAGTAGCAGTCGCTGTGTGTGTGCAGTATATAGCGAGTAGCAGTCGCTGTGTGTGTGCAGTATATAGCGAGTAGCAGTCGCTGTGTGTGTGCAGTATATAGCGAGTAGCAGTCGCTGTGTGTGTGCAGTATATAGCGAGTAGCAGTCGCTGTGTGTGTGCAGTATATAGCGAGTAGCAGTCGCTTGTGTGTGCAGTATATAGCGAATAGCAGTCGCTGTGTGTGTGCAGTATATAGCGAGTAGCAGTCGCTGTGTGTGTGCAGTATATAGCGAGTAGCAGTCGCTGTGTGTGTGCAGTATATAGTGAGTAGCAGTCGCTGTGTGTGTGCAGTATATAGAGAGTAGCAGTCGCTGTGTGTGTGCAGTATATAGTGAGTAGCAGTCGCTGTGTGTGTGCAGTATATAGCGAATAGCAGTCGCTGTGTGTGTGCAGTATATAGCGAGTAGCAGTCGCTGTGTGTGTGCAGTATATAGAGAGTAGCAGTCGCTGTGTGTGTGCAGTATATAGTGAGTAGCAGTCGCTGTGTGTGTGCAGTATATAGCGAATAGCAGTCGCTGTGTGTGTGCAGTATATAGCGAGTAGCAGTCGCTGTGTGTGTGCAGTATATAGTGAGTAGCAGTCGCTGTGTGTGTGCAGTATATAGTGAGTAGCAGTCGCTGTGTGTGTGCAGTATATAGTGAGTAGCAGTCGCTGTGTGTGTGCAGTATATAGTGAGTAGCAGTCGCTGTGTGTGTGCAGTATATAGTGAGTAGCAGTCGCTGTGTGTGTGCAGTATATAGTGAGTAGCAGTCGCTGTGTGTGTGCAGTATATCGAGTAGCAGTCGCTGTGTGTGTGCAGTATATAGCGAGTAGCAGTCGCTGTGTGTGTGCAGTATATAGCGAGTAGCAGTCGCTGTGTGTGTGCAGTATATAGCGAGTAGCAGTCGCTGTGTGTGTGCAGTATATAGCGAGTAGCAGTCGCTGTGTGTGTGCAGTATATAGCGAGTAGCAGTCGCTGTGTGTGTTTGCAGTATATAGTGAGTAGCAGTCGCTGTGTGTGTGCAGTATACAGTGAGTTGCAGTCGCTGTGTGTTTGCAGTATATAGTGAGTAGGGATGAGCCAAACACCCCCCGAGTTCGGTTCGGGCCCGTACCCGAATTTTTCCAAATGTTCGGGTCCGAACCCCATGCAAGTCAATGGGGCTGAAAATTCGTTTTTTTAGAGTGCCCTCCAAGAGGGAATATATGCAAGATATTTGCCATAAAAGGTGTATGGGGGTCCGGGTACTGCCCTGGGGGACAGGAAACAAGGACAAAAAGTTTTTAAAATTACGTTTTTAAAGGGACAGTGAGTTTTCCATGAAATAAGGGTTAAAAATAAAAACGAAAAATTCCTTCAAATATCGTTCCTAGGAGGTCCCCATAACCTGCCCGTAAAGTGGCGGATTTGTAGGATGTATAGAAACACTTAAAAACAAAAAAATGATGTTTCAAATGACGGTAAATGCTTTTCCTTTAATCTATCCATAAACAACTGCTTGGGGCGGCAGCCTGTATGAAAAGAGGAGACATTTTCGGACACGCAGGAAAAAGTTTACTGATTTTTTTTGGCTAAATTATTGTGAAACTTATGCAGGCTTTGGATGAAAGTAACAATAGGTGCTTCAAAATTGGTCCTTTAGCATCCCCAACAGTGCCGTCACACCGTAACCCCTCTGAGGATATGAATCTGATACAGGCGTCAGTGGCAGTGCACCCAAATATTGTGCTTTTGGTGCCAGGCCTGCAAGTACTATCATACAGTAACCCCTCTGTGGTATTGTGGAAGAGTGCAGGGGTGAACCTTGCGGTCCTATATTAAAAAGATATGCATCTGGTAAAGGCGTCAGTGCACCCAGATATTGTGCCTTTGGTGCAAGACTGCCAGGCCAGCAAGTATCATCATACAGTAACCCCTCTGTAGTATTGTGGAAGAATGCAAGGGTGGACCATGTGGTTCTATATTGAAAAGTTTTTTATCTGGTAATGGGCGTCAGTGCACCCAGATATTGTGCCTTTGGTGCCAGGCCAGCAGGTATCATCATACAGTAACCCCTCTGTAGTATTGTGGAAGAATGCAGGGGTGGACCATGTGGTCCTATAATAAAAAGATATGATTCTGGTCAAGGCGTCAGTGCACCCAGATATTGTGCCTTTCATGGCAGCTAGTGCCTTCACACCATAACCCTTTTGTGGTATTGTGGAAGAGTGCAGGGTTGGACCCTGCGGTTCAAAAAATTTAAATGATATAAATCTGGCACAGGCATCAGTGCAGCCAAATATTGCACCTTTCATGGCAGCAAGTGCCTTCATACCGTAACCCTTTTGTGGTATTGTGGAAGAGTTCAGTGCTGGAAGTTTTGTGAATGCAGAAGACATCCCTGATCTATTCCATTACGTCAGCATCAGGGGGTTGATAGCTGCTGATCCAGGACTGATTCATTTTTATAAATGTCAGCCGGTCTACAGAGTCGGTGGACAGACGCACTCTTTTGTCTGTGACAAAACCTCCAGCGGCACTGAACGTCCTTTCAGAAAGCACGCTGGATGAAGGGCAACCTAGTAGCTGCATAGCATATTGGCTAAATTCTGGCCAGTGATCCAATCTCAACACCCAGTAAGCCAGTGGATCATCTGCTGGAAAGGTATCCAGGTCTGCCCTTGCCCCTTGGTAGTCCTGCACCATATGGTGAAGACGCTGACAATGGGTGCCTACATTTGACGTCCCTGGGCGTCGTGGACTAAAAAAATTAAAAAATGCATCAGTCAAGCGGCCCTGGCCTTCACCACTATTCTTCTGATCATCCTCAGCCTCAGAAGCACTTGTGTCAGCACTTGGTAATCTACCAGTGCCTGGAAAGGTGTTACACAAGTGTCGCTTAAGAGCGTCCTCAAGTTTTTTCATCCTGTGCTCCCTCTGTGCGGGCAGGATGAGCTCTGCAACTTTACCCTTGTATCGTGGATCAAGAAGGGTTGCCAACCAGTAATGATCCCTCTCCTTGATGGCACGAATCCTGGGGTCCTTTAGCAGGCTTTGCATTATTAGGGAGCCCATGCAGCTTAGGTTGGAGGTGGCATTAGCTTCCGAGTCTTCCTGGTCAATGAGGTTGACCGTATCGTGCACTTCCTCCTCTCAGCCACGCACTAGCCCTTCTGTTTCTGGGCACACGAAACCCTCTCTTGAGGAATCCCCACCTTCAATGCCCCCACTACTTAAATATTCCTCCTCTTCCTCCTCCTGTCTGATCTGAGTAGGACCCGCTGAAATGCTGTCTGCGGAAAGACTGGGGCCTTGAGAGCTAGGGAAGGCCTCCTCTTCCTCCTGCTGCTCTGCCTCTAGAGCCACATCTATAATTCCCTGCAGAGTGTGCTCCAGCAGGAACACTAAAGGAATTGTCACTGATGCATGCACTGTCCCTGCTTACCATCCTCGTTACCTCCTCAAATGGTGACAGTACAGTGCATGCATCCTTGATCATCAGCCACTGCGGGGGGGAAAAAAAACAAGTTGACCTGAACCTGTCCTTGTGCCATACTCACACAGGTACTCGTTGATGGCCCTCTTCTGCTTGTGCAGACACTGCAGCATTGCTAATGTCGAGTTCCACCTGGTGGGCATGTCACAGATCAGACGGTTTGTGGGAAGGTGGAATTCTCTTTGAATTTCTGCCAGGCGAACGCTTGCTGGGAATGACCGTCTGAAGTGGCTGCAGACTTTTCTGGCCTGGCTGAGAAGCTCTGGCAGCCCTGGGTACTTGGTTAGGAAACGCTGTACCACTAGATTTAGGACGTGTGCTAGGCATGGTACATGCGTCAATTTACCCTTGCGTAGGGCGGAGATAAGGTTGCTGCCATTATCATAGACGATCATTCCCAGCTCAAGCTGGCGTGATGTTAACCATCTCTGCACCTGGCCCTGCAGAGCTGACAGAATTTCTGGCCCGGTGTGGCTCCTGTCCCCTAAACAAACCAGTTCAAGCACAGTATGGCTTCTTTTTGCTTGAGCCATTGCGTAGACCCTGTCAGGCGTCAGTTTAACTGCCACTTCGCCAGAGACAGAGAAGGAGGAAGAGGGAGAGGTGGTGGTGGTGGAGCAGACAGACCTCATACAAGAAGCTTTCTGGAGGCGTGGTGGATGAACAAGCTCCAGCACAGAGCCCTGTCTTGGATCTCTCCCAGCTGCAATCAGAGTTACCCAGTGTGCCGTGAAGGAAATGTAACGACCCTGTCCATGCTTGCTGGACCACGTGTCTAAAGTCACATGCACCTTGTTGCTGACTGCCTTTCCCAATGACTGGATAACATTGTCTTCCACGTGCTGGTATAGTGCTGGAATGGCCTTGTGCGAAAAGTAATGGCATTTTGGAACCTGCCAATGTGATACAGCACATTCAGCAAATTCACGGAAGGGAGCAGAGTCCACCAGCTGGAAAGGCAGCAGCTGCAATGCGAGTAATTTTGCTAAGCTGGCATTTAGACGCTGTGCTTGGGGATGGTTGGGACTATATTTTTTCTTACGCTGCAGCAGCTGCGGCAACGTAATCTGACTGCTTAAATCTTCAGCTGCTGGGAGGATGTCACATTGTGAGGAAGGAGCTGGTACATCCATTACTGTAGCATCATCCCTGTCAGTGGAGGTTGTAGGCAATGACATGGCAGGACATACAGTGGGGGTAGAGACAGATGAGGAGGAGGAGGACCTACGCAAAGTTTTGCGCCAACGGGATGCGAGGCCGGTGGTCATATGTCGCCTCAAGCACGTGGTACCCAAGTGTCCGGTGTTTATCCCACGCTTCAGCCTCCTCTGACATAGATTACAAATAGCAACGGTGGGTGTCTGCTGCACATTTCTTAAAGAACTCCCAGACAGCAGAGTTCCTGCATGTGTTCTTTGAGACAACAGCGCTCTGCACCGGAGCAGCTCTGACATCTGATGCCTTGGACTGGCTAGTGCTACGGTTGGTCACAGAGGATGTTGTGCCTCGTGTTTGCTGTGCCTCCTCCTCCCCCTCCTCCTCACTTGATTCCTCAGTTCGATCTGGCACCCAGGTGGAGTCAGTGACCTCATCATCAATGTCATCTTCACCCCCTATCTCCTCGTCAACTTGGCAGTATGCTGCAGCTGCTGGGGCAACATGAGTGCCAGTTATTTGTGTGTCATCACTGGCACCCCCTTCCTCTAGGTTGATTATACTCCCTTGCTCAACCTCAGAGATTGAATCAGAGCACTGTAGTTGCTGCGCATCCTCAAGCAGCATGTCATTGTAGTCAAACAATTCAGCTGACTCCTCCGTGTGTGATAGCGAAGCTACGGCAGGAGTAGCTGTGGACATGGAGGCTGCATTAGATGCTTTGGCAGCCGAGGTGGACTGTAAAGCACTACAAGCCTGGCTGGCAGAGGACTCGGAGGATGAGGATGGCCTGGCTAGCCAATCCACCAAATCCTCTGTATGTTGCTGCAGGTTAAGAAGACGGCCAGCACCAGTTATAAAGGACAAGCGTGCCCCTGCAGAGGATGCACCACGTCCACCACGACCAGAGGCACAGCCTCCCGACACAGGGGCTGCTTGCCCTCTTATCTGTGTCTGGGAACGTCTGCCTGTCCTTTTTGTTCTTTCAGACATGGTGAGTGATATATAGATTAAATATATACAGAACTCTGATTCAACTCTGGTATAAAGATTTACAGAACTCTGGTATAAATCAGTGAGACCCTTTGATGGGTGGCAGTGAAACCTCCTATAAATCAGTGAGACCCTTTGATGGGTGGCAGTGAAACCTCCTATAAATCAGTGAGACCCTTTGATGGGTGGCAGTGAAACCTCCTATAAATCAGTGAGACCCTTTGATGGGTGACAGTGAAATCTCCTATAAATCAGTGAGACCCTTGATGGGTGGCAGTGAAACCTCCTATAAATCAGTGAGACCCTTTGATGGGCGGCAGTGAAACCTCCTATAAATCAGTGAGGCCCTTTGATGGGTGACAGTGACACCTCCTATAAATCAGTGAGACCCTTGATGGGTGGCAGTGAAACCTCCTATAAATCAGTGAGACCCTTGATGGGTGGCAGTGAAACCTCTTATAAATCAGTGAGACCCCTTGATGGGTGGCAGTGAAACCTCTTATAAATCAGTGAGACCCCTTGATGGGTGGCAGTGAAACCTCTTATAAATCAGTGAGACCCTTTGATGGGCGGCAGTGAAACCTCCTATAAATCAGTGAGACCCCTTGATGGGTGGCAGTGAAACCTCTTATAAATCAGTGAGACCCTTTGATGGGTGGCAGTGAAACCTCTTATAAATCAGTGAGACCCCTTGATGGGTGACAGTGAAACCTCCTATAAATCAGTGAGACCCCTTGATGGGCGGCAGTGAAACCTCTTATAAATCAGTAAGACCCTTTGATGGGTGGCAGTGAAACCTCCTATAAATCAGTGAGACCCCATGATGGGTGGCAGTGAAACCTCCTATAAATCAGTGAGACCCCTTGATGGGCGGCAGTGAGACCCCTTGATGGGTGGCAGTGAAACCTCCTATAAATCAGTGAGACCCCTTGATGGGTGGCAGTGAAACCTCCTATAAATCAGTGAGACCCCTTGATGGGCGGCAGTGAGACCCTTTGATGGGTGGCAGTGAAACCTCCTATAAATCAGTGAGACCCCTTGATGGGTGGCAGTGAAACCTCTTATAAATCAGTGAGACCCCTTGATGGGTGGCAGTGAAACCTCCTATAAATCAGTGAGACCCCATGATGGGTGGCAGTGAAACCTCTTATAAATCAGTGAGACCCCATGATGGGTGGCAGTGAAACCTCTTATAAATCAGTGAGACCCCTTGATGGGTGGCAGTGAAACCTCCTATAAATCAGTGAGACCCCATGATGGGTGACAGTGAAACCTCCTATAAATCAGTGAGACCCCTTGATGGGTGGCAGTGAAACCTCCTTAAATCAGTGAGACCCCATGATGGGTGGCAGTGAAACCTCTTATAAATCAGTGAGACCCCATGATGGGTGGCAGTGAAACCTCTTATAAATCAGTGAGACCCCTTGATGGGTGGCAGTGAAACCTCCTATAAATCAGTGAGACCCCATGATGGGTGACAGTGAAACCTCCTATAAATCAGTGAGACCCCTTGATGGGTGGCAGTGAAACCTCCTATAAATCAGTGAGACCCCATGATGGGTGGCAGTGAAACCTCTTATAAATCAGTGAGACCCCATGATGGGTGACAGTGAAACCTCCTATAAATCAGTGAGACCCCTTGATGGGTGGCAGTGAAACCTCCTATAAATCAGTGAGACCCCATGATGGGTGGCAGTGAAACCTCTTATAAATCAGTGAGACCCCATGATGGGTGGCAGTGAAACCTCTTATAAATCAGTGAGACCCCTTGATGGGTGGCAGTGAAACCTCCTATAAATCAGTGAGACCCCATGATGGGTGACAGTGAAACCTCCTATAAATCAGTGAGACCCCTTGATGGGTGGCAGCCAGTGAGAACACACGGATTACAACAATTCCCAAATGTTTTAAAGAAATTAGTGACCCCAAAAAAACTTGCTGGCACAGTGACAAGACACACATATCAATTCCCTGATATTTGGTAGAAATGAGACCCCCCAGACCCCCCCAGTAGCGTGGCAGACCGGCAGTAATAACACACAACAATCTCCTCTGAAATCTCCTCTGAAATGCGTGCAGAATCGGCACGTGGAAACCTTATATAGTGTGCTGCGGGACTTAGCTCTGTCAGCCCATGATTGGCCAAAATTTACCCAATCAGGACTCTGAGCGGTGATTGGCTTAATGTTGAACCTGTCTTGCACCAGACCTGTGGTCAGGTGCAAGGCTGTAGCCAATTACGAGCTTCAGGCCAGTGGGAAAATACATTGTGGGCCATTGTGATGCATTGTGGGCTCGAACATGCGCCAAACACCTGGAAATGTTCGGAGTTCGCGATCTACCCGAACAGTCTACGTTCAGGCCGAACTTGCTGTAGCAGTCGCTGTGTGTGTGCAGTATATAGTGAGTATTAGTCGCTGTGTGTGTGCAGTATATAGTGAGTATTAGTCGCTGTGTGTGTGCAGTATATAGTGAGTATTAGTCGCTGTGTGTGTGCAGTATATAGTGAGTATTAGTCGCTGTGTGTGTGCAGTATATAGTGAGTATTAGTCGCTGTGTGTGTGCAGTATATAGTGAGTATTAGTCGCTGTGTGTGTGCAGTATATAGTGAGTATTAGTCGCTGTGTGTGTGCAGTATATAGTGAGTATTAGTCGCTGTGTGTGTGCAGTATATAGCGAGTAGCAGTCGCTGTGTGTGTGTGCAGTATATAGTGAGTATTAGTCGCTGTGTTGTGTGCAGTATATAGTGAGTATTAGTCGCTGTGTGTGTGCAGTATATATAGCGAGTAGCAGTCGCTCTGTGTGTTTGCAGTATATAGCGAGTAGCAGTCGCTGTGTGTGTGCAGTATATATAGTGAGTAGCAGTCGCTGTGTGTGTGCATATTATAGCGAGTAGCAGTCGCTGTGTGTGTGCAGTATATAGTGAGTAGCAGTCGCTGTGTGTGTGCAGTATATAGCGAGTAGCAGTCGCTGTGTGTGTGCAGTATATAGCGAGTAGCAGTCGCTGTGTGTGTGCAGTATATAGTGAGTAGCAGTCGCTGTGTGTGTGCAGTATATAGTGAGTAGCAGTCGCTGTGTGTGTGCAGTATATAGTGAGTAGCAGTCGCTGTGTGTGTGCAGTATATAGCGAGTAGCAGTCGCTGTGTGTGTGCAGTATATAGTGAGTATTAGTCGCTGTGTGTGTGCAGTATATAGTGAGTATTAGTCGCTGTGTGTGTGCAGTATATAGTTAGTAGCAGTCGCTGTGTGTGTGCAGTATATAGCGAGTAGCAGTCGCTGTGTGTGTGCAGTATATAGCGAGTAGCAGTCGCTGTGTGTGTGCAGTATATAGGGAGTAGCAGTCGCTGTGTGTGTGCAGTATATAGTGAGTATTAGTCGCTGTGTGTGTGCAGTATATAGCGAGTAGCAGTCGCTGTGTGTGTGCAGTATATAGCGAGTAGCAGTCGCTGTGTGTGTGCAGTATATAGCGAGTAGCAGTCGCTGTGTGTGTGCAGTATATAGTGAGTAGCAGTCGCTGTGTGTGTGCAGTATATAGAGAGTAGCAGTCGCTGTGTGTGTGCAGTATATAGTGAGTATTAGTCGCTGTGTGTGTGCAGTATATAGTGAGTAGCAGTCGCTGTGTGTGTGCAGTATATAGCGAGTAGCAGTCGCTGTGTGTGTGCAGTATATAGCGAGTAGCAGTCGCTGTGTGTGTGCAGTATATAGCGAGTAGCAGTCGCTGTGTGTGTGCAGTATATAGCGAGTAGCAGTCGCTGTGTGTGTGCAGTATATAGAGAGTAGCAGTCGCTGTGTGTGTGCAGTAATATAGTGAGTAGCAGTCGCTGTGTGTGTGCAGTATATAGTGAGTAGCAGTCGCTGTGTGTGTGCAGTATATAGCGAGTAGCAGTCGCTGTGTGTGTGCAGTATATAGCGAGTAGCAGTCGCTGTGTGTGTGCAGTATATAGCGAGTAGCAGTCGCTGTGTGTGTGCAGTATATAGCGAGTAGCAGTCGCTGTGTGTGTGCAGTATATAGCGAGTAGCAGTCGCTGTGTGTGTGCAGTATATAGCGAGTAGCAGTCGCTGTGTGTGTGCAGTATATAGCGAGTAGCAGTCGCTGTGTGTGTGCAGTATATAGCGAGTAGCAGTCGCTGTGTGTGTGCAGTATATAGTGAGTATTAGTCGCTGTGTGTGTGCAGTATATAGTGAGTATTAGTCGCTGTGTGTGTGCAGTATATAGTGAGTAGCAGTCGCTGTGTGTGTGCAGTATATAGCGAGTAGCAGTCGCTGTGTGTGTGCAGTATATAGTGAGTATTAGTCGCTGTGTGTGTGCAGTATATAGTGAGTATTAGTCGCTGTGTGTGTGCAGTATATAGTGAGTATTAGTCGCTGTGTGTGTGCAGTATATAGTGAGTAGCAGTCGCTGTGTGTGTGCAGTATATAGCGAGTAGCAGTCGCTGTGTGTGTGCAGTATATAGCGAGTAGCAGTCGCTGTGTGTGTGCAGTATATAGCGAGTAGCAGTCGCTGTGTGTGTGCAGTATATAGTGAGTATTAGTCGCTGTGTGTGTGCAGTATATAGCGAGTAGCAGTCGCTGTGTGTGTTGCAGTATATAGCGAGTAGCAGTCGCTGTGTGTGTGCAGTATATAGTGAGTAGCAGTCGCTGTGTGTGTGCAGTATATAGAGAGTAGCAGTCGCTGTGTGTGTGCAGTATATAGTGAGTATTAGTCGCTGTGTGTGTGCAGTATATAGTGAGTAGCAGTCGCTGTGTGTGTGCAGTATATAGCGAGTAGCAGTCGCTGTGTGTGTGCAGTATATAGCGAGTAGCAGTCGCTGTGTGTGTGCAGTATATAGCGAGTAGCAGTCGCTGTGTGTGTGCAGTATATAGCGAGTAGCAGTCGCTGTGTGTGTGCAGTATATAGAGAGTAGCAGTCGCTGTGTGTGTGCAGTATATAGTGAGTAGCAGTCGCTGTGTGTGTGCAGTATATAGCGAGTAGCAGTCGCTGTGTGTGTGCAGTAATATAGCGAGTAGCAGTCGCTGTGTGTGTGCAGTATATAGCGAGTAGCAGTCGCTGTGTGTGTGCAGTATATAGCGAGTAGCAGTCGCTGTGTGTGTGCAGTATATAGAGAGTAGCAGTCGCTGTGTGTGTGCAGTATATAGCGAGTAGCAGTCGCTGTGTGTGTGCAGTATATAGCGAGTAGCAGTCGCTGTGTGTGTGCAGTATATAGCGAGTAGCAGTCGCTGTGTGTGTGCAGTATAGTGAGTATTAGTCGCTGTGTGTGTGCAGTATATAGTGAGTATTAGTCGCTGTGTGTGTGCAGTATATAGTGAGTAGCAGTCGCTGTGTGTGTGCAGTATATAGCGAGTAGCAGTCGCTGTGTGTGTGCAGTATATAGTGAGTATTAGTCGCTGTGTGTGTGCAGTATATAGTGAGTAGCAGTCGCTGTGTGTGTGCAGTATATAGCGAGTAGCAGTCGCTGTGTGTGTGCAGTATATAGTGAGTATTAGTCGCTGTGTGTGTGCAGTATATAGTGAGTATTAGTCGCTGTGTGTGTGCAGTATATAGTGAGTATTAGTCGCTGTGTGTGTGCAGTATATAGTGAGTATTAGTCGCTGTGTGTGTGCAGTATATAGTGAGTAGCAGTCGCTGTGTGTGTGCAGTATATAGCGAGTAGCAGTCGCTGTGTGTGTGCAGTATATAGTGAGTATTAGTCGCTGTGTGTGTGCAGTATATAGTGAGTATTAGTCGCTGTGTGTGTGCAGTATATAGTGAGTAGCAGTCGCTGTGTGTGTGCAGTATATAGCGAGTAGCAGTCGCTGTGTGTGTGCAGTATATAGCGAGTAGCAGTCGCTGTGTGTGTGCAGTATATAGCGAGTAGCAGTCGCTGTGTGTGTGCAGTATATAGCGAGTAGCAGTCGCTGTGTGTGTGCAGTATATAGCGAGTAGCAGTCGCTGTGTGTGTGCAGTATATAGCGAGTAGCAGTCGCTGTGTGTGTGCAGTATATAGAGAGTAGCAGTCGCTGTGTGTGTGCAGTATATAGCGAGTAGCAGTCGCTGTGTGTGTGCAGTATAATAGCGAGTAGCAGTCGCTGTGTGTGTGCAGTATATAGCGAGTAGCAGTCGCTGTGTGTGTGCAGTATATAGTGAGTATTAGTCGCTGTGTGTGTGCAGTATATAGGAGTATTAGTCGCTGTGTGTGTGCAGTATATAGTGAGTAGCAGTCGCTGTGTGTGTGCAGTATATAGCGAGTAGCAGTCGCTGTGTGTGTGCAGTATATAGGGAGTATTAGTCGCTGTGTGTGTGCAGTATATAGTGAGTAGCAGTCGCTGTGTGTGTGTGCAGTATATAGCGAGTAGCAGTCGCTGTGTGTGTGCAGTATATAGTGAGTATTAGTCGCTGTGTGTGTGCAGTATATAGTGAGTATTAGTCGCTGTGTGTGTGCAGTATATAGTGAGTATTAGTCGCTGTGTGTGTGCAGTATATAGTGAGTATTAGTCGCTGTGTGTGTGCAGTATATAGTGAGTATTAGTCGCTGTGTGTGTGCAGTATATAGCGAGTAGCAGTCGCTGTGTGTGTGCAGTATATAGCGAGTAGCAGTCGCTGTGTGTGTGCAGTATATAGCGAGTAGCAGTCGCTGTGTGTGTGCAGTATATAGTGAGTATTAGTCGCTGTGTGTGTGCAGTATATAGTGAGTAGCAGTCGCTGTGTGTGTGCAGTATATAGTGAGTAGCAGTCGCTGTGTGTGTGCAGTATATAGCGAGTAGCAGTCGCTGTGTGTGTGCAGTATATAGCGAGTAGCAGTCGCTGTGTGTGTGCAGTATATAGCGAGTAGCAGTCACTGTGTGTGTGCAGTATATAGTGAGTAGCAGTCGCTGTGTGTGCAGTATATAGTGAGTAGCAGTCGCTGTGTGTGTGCAGTATATAGCGAGTAGCAGTCGCTGTGTGTGTGCAGTATATAGTGAGTAGCAGTCGCTGTGTGTGTGCAGTATATAGTGAGTAGCAGTCGCTGTGTGTGTGCTGCTGACTTGTGTACATTACATCACCTGCTGACACAAACACAATCAGACGTCAGTACACAATGACACATCTTTATTCCTGTTCATACACATCCCCTTATACGGTACACACAGACTGTCTCCTGTACGTGGTCCTGGATTCCATCTGATTCCATTAAAATGTTCACAACATGGCGTGTGTTAGTGCAGATGGTGTGCGTGTGATGTGTCATGCTGGTCGGGAGTGTGTACATGTGTTTGCGTCAATGTTTTACAAGTTTCCTGTTGGTAGTGATGTACATATTTCATGTTCATGGTGGTGGAGATGGTGAGCGTGTTTCATGTTCATGGTGGTGGAGATGGTGTGCGTGTTTCATGTTCATGGTGGTGGAGATGGTGTGCTTGTTTCATGTTCATGGTGGTGGAGATGGTGAGCGTGTTTCATGTTCATGGTGGTGGAGATGATGAGCGTGTTTCATGTTCATGGTGGTGGAGATGGTGTGCTTGTTTCATGTTCATGGTGGTGGAGATGGTGAGCGTGTTTCATGTTCATGGTGGTGGAGATGGTGTGCGTGTTTCATGTTCATGGTGGTGGAGATGGTGACCGTGTTTCATGTTCATGGTGGTGGAGATGGTGTGCTTGTTTCATGTTCATGGTGGTGGAGATGGTGAGCGTGTTTCATGTTCATGGTGGTGGAGATGGTGAGCGTGTTTCATGTTCATGCTGGTGGAGATGGTGTGCGGGTTTTATGTTCGTGGTGGTGGTGCGCGTGTCTCATGTTCATGGTGGCGGAGTGCGTGTTTCATGTTCATGGTGTTTATGCTTATGGTGTGCAGGGTTCTAGTTCATGCTGTTGGTGATGATGGTGATGGTGTGCAGGTTTTGTGTTCGTGGTGGTGGTGATGATGGTGTGTGAGTTTCATCTTCATGTTGCTGATGGTGATGGTGTTCATGTTTTATGTATATGGTGCTAGTGATTGTTTCATGTTCATGGTGGTGATGGTGTTCGGGTTTCATTTTCATGGTGTTGGTGGTTATGTTGTGCATGTTTAGGTTCATGGTGTAGGCAGTGATGATGGTGTGCATGTTTCATGTTCATGGTGTTGGATATGATGGTGTCCATATTTCATGGTCATGGTGTTGGTGATGGTGTGTGTGTTTCATGTTCATGATGTTGGTGGTGATGGGGTGCGTGTTTCATGATCATGATCATGGTGATGGTGTGTGTGTTTTATATTCATGGGTATTGATGGTGTGTGCGGGTTTCATGCTCATGGTGTTGGTGATGACGGTGTACAGGTTTCATGTTCATGATGGTGGAGATGGTGTGTGGGTTTCATGTTCATGGTGTTAATGGTGCTGATTGTTATTGGTGCATATCTTATGTTCATGGTATTTGTGGTGATTGTGTGCGTGTTCCATCTTCATTGTGTTATTGTTTGAGTGGCGTGGTGATTGAGTTGTTGTGGAATGTGTTTTGTGTTGGTGGTGGTGATGTGTGAGATTGGTTCCATGTTAGTGGAAGTGGGCATGTCCAGGTGTTGACATGATTGTGTATGCTTGTGGCGTGCGTCATGTTGTGGACAGGTTGTAGAGTTTCATTGATGTACGTATGATCTCCATTAATGAATGTGTAACCAGACCATCCCTTGGCTATTGCTGGAACATCCCAATGTACCCCCAGTCCAGTGCCAGGCCCTGCTCAGTGTCCCCTTCATTCACGGCCTCCAGCAGATTCCCTGACTAATAGTCATGAGTTCCTTAAAAACACACGGATCAGTTCGTGTTTTGCGCGGCTGGTGGTGAAATCAACAAGAAAGTCTCTATTCTTTCCAATAATGAACCATAACGGCTCCTCAACCATCTCCAAAGGTCCGCAGGCCTCAAACACTCACTGCCGGCAGGTTGTGCTAAAATCACCTCCTTTATGCTGTTTCCACAAATAATTCTAAGACATCCACAGAGTGTCTACACATGGAGGTTTCTCCTCATACTATGGTCATGAATTCAGTCCTGGCGGAGGGTTCACGGCTGCCACATGTAAGTCTTTGAAGTGTCAATTTGTCCCACCGTGGGGAAAGTCTTCTCTTCCTGCGGAGGTATCAGGGTTGGCTGCTCCAAGCTGCTCTCTTTTTCCTTCTCCACTTCTGCTTCCCACAGGTTGATGAGTGGAGGATAGAACTCGTTGAGTGGAATGAAAGAGGCCCTCTGCATGTACTTCTTCAGAGAGTGACCACAGCTTTTGTGCCGGAGGTGATAACCGGCGTAAATAATAATGGCGGCCATGCATAATCCGGCAATCAGAGATGCCAAGGCAGCAGAGAGGGCGATACTCACTGGCTTGCCAGCCACGGTGATGGAAAACGAAGGTTCTTTAGTAGTCACGTTGAGGCAAGACTGTTGACTTGGCCTGGAGAGTACAGAGACGGTGAGGCACACCTCATACTTCGTGGACGGCTGCAGGTGTGTCAAGTTATATTCCTGTATCTCCAGAGGAACCTTGGCTGTGTAACTGATGTGAGGGTTGTGAATTCTCATTGTGGCTGAAGACCACTGGGCAGGAGCAAGAACGTTTGTTGAACTTCCTGACCCTACCAAAATTTTCCACTCCACCACCACAAAGCTTGAATGTACCCGCTTAGTGACCATCATAAGTGATCCTACCTCCTGCTCTTGAGTGCCATTGACATGAATAACCACACTCTTACTGTCTGTTCCGTCCGAGTTCCATATCTGGCACATGTAGGACCCAGAGTCTTCTTCTAGGGTGTCCATAATTTGCAGTGAACCTTCAGGACGGATCCTGACTCTCCCAGATGATCCAGTTACTCTTTCTCCGTGAGGGGTCACCCAGTAGATTTCAGGCTTGGGGTTTCCACTAGCATGGCAGGTCAGAGTCACTAACTGGTGCTTGGACAGATGAAGCTGGGCCGGGAAAGAGTGTGTGTCTATTAGAGGCGGACACCTGTTCAGCCATGCCTGGCCCTGGATTTCTTGGAAAAGGTGTCCACTTACTAACGGAGGGCTGGTGCACAGTGTGGCCTGGGCTTCAATGAGCCTTAGAGAGGAGAGGCCTTTCCAGTTGTTTTGGCAATCGCAACGAAGTGGGTTGCTATACAAGCTAATTTCTGTCAACCCAGGCAGCGACTTGAAGACTTTTTGGGGCACCATGGGCAGTCTGTTGTTGTTGAGAAGTATGGTCTTCAGGGAACCCACATTAGTGACGAATGAGTCAGGATCCAGGTAGGTTAACCAGGGGTTGTTACAAATTTCCAGTTTTACAAGCTCTGGCAGATTCTTGAAGGCACCGGCATCAATGCGCTCCAAGTCTTCCATGGAGTTGAGGCTGAGCTCTTCGAGGTGGAGCATATCTTTAAAGTCACCGCTCCTGATCCTACTAATTGGATTCTTGTTGAGGTCCAAGAACTTCAGTAAGCTCAGGTTCTTCAACGCTTCCTTGGGTACCTCTGTCAGTCGGTTATCAAAAAACGAGAGACTCTCGAGATAGTCCAAACCAAAAAAGGCATTTTCCGGGATATACTCCAACTCCATCCCAGCCAAAACTAGGCTGTGCAATCTCCCCAAGGGTTGGAAGTTCAGGTTTTGAAGGCTGGTCACAGGATTCTCTCCAATCATCAGTATCTCTAGGTTTGGAAGATCCTGAAACCACCTTGGGTCAATGATGCTCAAACGATTAGCATTGAGATGGAGCCTCAAGAGCTTCCCAAGCCCAGAGAAGGCACGGGGCCCAATCAAATTAATCTGGTTGTGGTTAATGTATAGCTCCTCGAGGTTCTCCAGATCTTTCAGACAGTAGTCCGGTAGCTCAGTCAGTTGATTCTCTTCCAGGTAGAGGGTGATCAGACGGGAAAGGTTGGACACGCTCAGGTCCTCAATGCTTTGAAAGTGATTTTGTGACAGATCCAACTCCGTCAGGTTGGTTAATTCCTGAAGTTCCCATCCCAGTTGTGAGATCTTATTACTTTGGAGTAACAAAACCTGAGTGTCAACAGACAAGTTCTCAGGGATACGGGTTAGTAGGAGGTCGTTGCAATCCACCGTTTTTGCTTCATGGTAGACGGACTGCGGTGTGAACCAAGGCCTTGTCTCACAGACACACTGCGGGGGGCAGAACCCCATACTCTGAAAAAAGGTCAACTGGAACAGGATCAGCATCAGGGGGAGACATGGTCTAGTCTGATGGGTGGCTCCATCCATCCTCACACCCAACAGATGCGGGGACATTTCACCAGGTCCCCAGGTGGTGCCCAAGACGAGTTTCTAGTGACAAAATGACCTGCAAGACAGAAAATAGAGATTTCAACGTAATATGGAAAAAATAAGGTAAACTAACCCAAGCACTAAACCTAGCCCTAACCCTAGCCAGCCACTGCCTAACTCTAGCCCAAACCTAACCCTAGCTCTAATGCTAACCTAACTCTAGCCAAAACCTAACCCAAACCCTAACTTTAACCCTAGCACTAAACCTAGCCCGAACCCTAGCCATTGCCTAGCTCTAATGCTAACCTAACTCTAGCCAAAACCTAACCCAAGCACTAAACCTAAGCCTAACCCTAGCCTAACTCTAGCCTAAACCAAACACTAGCCCTAACCCTAAACTAAAACTAACTCTAGCACTAAATTTAGCTTAAATGTTAGCCTAACTGTAGCCTAACCCTAACTCTAGCACTAAATTTAGCCCTAATCCTAGTCTAACTCTAGCCCTAACCCTAAACTAACCCCAAATCTAGCACTAAATTTAGCTCGAATGCTAGCCTAACTGTAGCCTAACCCTAACTCTAGCACTAAATTTAGCCCTAATCCTAGTCTAACTCTAGCCCTAACCCTAAACTAACCCCAAATCTAGCACTAAATTTAGCTCTAATCCTAGTCTAACTCTAGCCTAAACCTAACCCTAACCCTGACTCTAGCCTAACCATTTTTCATGTATTATACATAAAGGTTCTAAATATCAGAACCAGACACTATATGGGCCGTTCCCGATATACCGAATGACAATCATATATCAGATGATTCCGTGTTTCCGAATCGGCTGATTCCAAATTATTTCAAGATTCTGAAACAATCTGGAACCAAACTGAGCCGACTGTTTCAGTGCTGCACATGTGTAACGTGTGTCCGGCCGCTCACAGATACGCAGGTTACAGGAGCCGGCCATGTTTTCCTCGTATCGCAGCATTCCGCCTGTCCGTCCCCATTCAGGATGGGATATATCCCTGGAGTTATTACCACTTTATGAATCCCGTCCCCGACGCAAACCGCGCCACTCCTGAACATATCAACATGACAAAGACCTCTCGGCTGGCCCTTCGTCCCAGGCACCGGCTTCACTTCCCTGTGAGGCTCGCGGTCCCTTCCTCCGAACGGGGCAAAAAAAATGGAGAATAATCATATTGTTTACCATCAGATCCCTCTCCTAGGCGGTGATAACACCGCGCCGCCACGGCCGCCGCCGCTCGGTCTCAGCGATCCGGCCGCTTTGTGAAATCCAGGCTTCTTGCAGGCACAATCAAAAAACACCATTTCTCTTTTTTTTTTCCATAAAACCTTTTCACTGTCCCCAAACTAAACCCTTGTTTCCTCCAGCGGAGCGGGCTCGTTATCGATTCACCCCCCCTGTAGCTCCTGCCTATGGTCTCTTCCCATTCACACCCCCCCCCGTAGCTCCTGCCTATGGTCTCTTCCCATTCACACCCCCCCCCGTAGCTCCTGCCTATGGTCTCTTCCCATTCACCCCCCCCCCCTCCTCTTCTTACCCCGCCACGGCGAGATCCGTTTCACTTCGCATGTTTTTTTTTTTTTTTTACCCATAATTCCTAACACGTTGGCCAATCCCTGCTCCCCGGCTTAGTCTCTGACAGACTCGCGCGTTACCATGGTAACACCCAGAGCTGAAGCCTTTTTCTATCTGACACGAAAAAAAAAAAATCTGGTAGTTTTTTGTTAAGCGTTTCTGGCGAGATGAGAAGCGACGCCGCGGGATGGATCCGCAGCGGCCAACATGGCGGACGTGCGCCCGACGCCGCGAAACCCAAGCTAATTAGGTCAATGGTGTAACCCCCTGCTGTTTCTGCTGCGCCCTGCGGTGCGCGCGTTTCACTGCTCATGGCATCGCGGGCTGCAAAATAAAGTTGGAGTCAAAGTGATAGGCTGTGGTTAATGCGCCGCGCGGTGACGCCCTGTGCGGATTTATCATGTGTTCACAAAACCTGAAGGACCTGCAGCATCAACGTGTGACCCCCCCCCAATCGCCCCCCCGTAACATATACACCAGCGCTTCCAGCATATTCTATGCCCTTCACCAGGAGGCGCACTGGAAGCCGCACATCCCCTCCAGACATTGCTCGTCTTTGGTTCCCATGATGCTTTGCCAGCCTTGCAGGGCATCCTGAGAGGTGTAGTTCTGCAGCAGCTGGGTACCCTGGGTTATTCAGGTATCAGGGAGGTATCAGGGAGGCGGCGCAGGCCCTTTAATAGTGAAACGTGCAATCTATCCGTCCAATGGGGTGTGCTGCCCCCAGCTGGTCAGGACCGGTGTGTCCTCCTCAGCACCAAGGACAGATCCTGATATCTGGTGGAAACCCGCTGACGAGTCCTAGAGGCTCCTTGTGCCCCGTGTCAAGCCAGCGTGGGGGCCGGTATACTTAACGGCACAGTCATTACCTGTTAATCCAGCCGTGCCGCAAACCTGTTTTATGGCTTTGGAGATGCAGCAGGTTACTGTAAATGAGAGTTTCCTGCATTTTACATCGGAAGAGTCGTTAGTCGCCGGAGATTAACGAGCGATTGATTCTCTCTCGTTAGTCCCGTCTGGAGCCGGTGCTGATTAACCTCTCCCACGCTGCGTGACTCACCCATAAAAATACATATTCATGAATCCAGGAGCTGCGACGTTGCCTGGAGGTGACACGACCCGTATCCGGGGAAATTACAGCTAAAATCATGTGTTGTATCCCCAAAAACTCACCCCAGGCTCATATGTATCTCCTGTACAGAAAGGGGGGGCTGAAAAAGCTGCAGGATTCACCCTGAGAGGCCGGGGTATGTACTACTCTACCACCACCGCTGAGGCCCACCGCTAAGGCTGACCACTGAGACCCACCACTAAGGCCCACCACTGAGACCAACCACTGAGACCAACCACTGAGACCAACCACTGAGACCAACCGCTAAGGCTGACCACTGAGACCCGCCACTAAGGCCCACCACTAAGGCCCACCACTGAGATCCGCCACTGAGACCAACCGCTAAGGCTGACCACTGAGACCCACCGCTAAGGCCCATCGCTGAGTCCGACCACTGAGGCCACCCTCTGAGGCTGACCACTAAAGCTAGGGTCAGACTAACGCATTTTTCGCGTTGTCTGTGAAAAAGTGCGTTCGAACGAATGGACGCATTTTTTCACGGAATACGCGATAGCGGTCATACGATGCGCATTTGCGTTCGTGATTTTGTACGGATCATCAATAAAACACTTTTGTGTCCGGACGTTATGTTGGCCGGACATTAGCAGCGTCTGACGTCTCCAATTCACGCACACACGCCGCTATGCGGACGCAGCGCACTCTGTACGACCGTACTAGCGGTATCACGTTCTCGACAAAATGCGTTCGTTTGCCACTTGCGTTGCGCGGCCAGACTTTCGTGCGACCGTACTTCGTATATTGGCCGTCATTGCCCGTCATCTGCTGCTAGTGCGGCCGTGATTAAGTGCGCCTAAATGCACGTATAAAATGCGCTGGTCTGACCCCAGCCTAAGGCCAACCACTGAGACCCACCACTGAGGCTTCCGTGAGACATAACGGCAGCTTACACTAAACACTTTGAATCGGCAAATCTCACATGGAAATAACCGAACCACAAAACTTCTCAAAGACTGCAGAGCAAGGAACCCAGAAACTTTCCAAAATGTAACAATGAACCCAGCAGCAGCTCTATACTGAATAAGCACTGAACCCAGCAGCAGCTCTATACTGAATAAACACTGAACCCAGCAGCAGCTCTATACTGAATAAGCACTGAACCCAGCAGCAGCTCTATACTGAATGAGCACTGAACCCAGCAGCAGCTCTATACTGAATGAGCACTGAACCCAGCAGCAGCTCTATACTGAATAAGCACTGAACCCAGCAGCAGCTCTATACTGAATAAACACTGAACCCAGCAGCAGCTCTATACTGAATGAGCACTGAACCCAGCAGCAGCTCTATACTGAATAAGCACTGAACCCAGCAGCTGCTCTATACTGAATGAACACTGAACCCAGCAGCAGCTCTATACTGAATAAACACTGAACCCAGCAGCAGCTCTATACTGAATGAGCACTGAACCCAGCAGCTGCTCTATACTGAATAAACACTGAACCCAGCAGCAGCTCTATACTGAATGAGCACTGAACCCAGCAGCAGCTCTATACTGAATGAGCACTGAACCCAGCAGCTGCTCTATACTGAATAAGCACTGAACCCAGCAGCAGCAGCTCTATACTGAATAAACACTGAACCCAGCAGCAGCTCTATACTGAATGAGCACTGAACCCAGCAGCAGCTCTATACTGAATGAGCACTGAACCCAGCAGCTGCTCTATACTGAATAAACACTGAACCCAGCAGCAGCTCTATACTGAATAAGCACTGAACCCAGCAGCAGCAGCTCTATACTGAATAAACACTGAACCCAGCAGCAGCTCTATACTGAATGAGCACTGAACCCAGCAGCAGCTCTATACTGAATAAACACTGAACCCAGCAGCAGCTCTATACTGAATGAGCACTGAACCCAGCAGCTGCTCTATACTGAATAAACACTGAACCCAGCAGCTGCTCTATACTGAATGAGCACTGAACCCAGCAGCAGCTCTATACTGAATGAGCACTGAACCCAGCAGCAGCTCTATACTGAATAAACACTGAACCCAGCAGCAGCTCTATACTGAATGAGCACTGAACCCAGCAGCAGCTCTATACTGAATGAGCACTGAACCCAGCAGCAGCTCTATACTGAATAAACACTGAACCCAGCAGCAGCTCTATACTGAATGAGCACTGAACCCAGCAGCAGCTCTATACTGAATGAGCACTGAACCCAGCAGCAGCAGCTCTATGATGACTGAGCATTAAACTCAGCAGTTATATTTTAACTTTTTGGTATCATGGAGTATATTTTATTAATATTGGGTATATATTATTGGTATCGGGGTATCTATTATTAATATCGGGGTATATATTATTGTTATCAGAGTATATTTTATTAATATTGGGTATATATTATTGGTATACGGGTATATAGTATTAATATTGGGGTATATATTATTACTATCGGGGTATATATTATTGGTATAGGCCCTGGGGTATATATTAAATCAGGGGTATATATTATTGATATCAGGGTATATATTAAATCCGGGGTATATATTATATCCGGGGTTCTATATTATTGGTATCGGGGTATATATTATTGGAATCAGGGTATATATTAAATCCAGGGTATATAGTATATCCAGGGTTTTATATTATTGGTATCAGGGTATATATTATTGAAATTGGGGTATATATTTATTGGTATCAGGGTATATATTATTGGAATCGGGGTATATATTATTGATATCATAGTATATATTATTGGAGTCGGGTACTTATTATTGGTATCAGGGTGTATATTATTGGTATCAAGGTATATATTAAATCAGGGGTATATATTATGGGTATTGGGGTATTTATTATTGGTGTCAGGGTATCTATTATTGGTATCGGGATATATATTATTAGTGTTGTGGGTATATATTATTGGTATTGGGGTATATATTATTGGTATTATATCATATTATTGGTATCAGGGTGTATATTATTGGTATCAAGGTATATGTTAAATCAGGGGTATATATTATTGGAATCTGGTATATATTATTGGTATTGGGGTATATATTTTTGTTATCGGAAGGTATATATTATTGGAATCAGGGTAGATATTATTGGTATCAGTATATATTATTGGTATCAGGGTATATATTAAATCAAGGGTATATATTATTGGTATTGGGATATATTATTAGTGTTGGGCGTATTTTTATTGCTATCGGAAGGTATGTTTTTTTGGGTATTGGGGTATATTCTTGGTATCGGGGTATATATTTTGGGTATTGGGTATATATTATAGGTATCGGGGTATATATTATGGGTATTGGGGTATATATTATAGGTATCAAGGGGTATATATTATGGGTATTGGTATATATTATAGGTATCAGGTATATTTTGGGTATCGGGGTATATTCTTGGTATCAGGGTATATATTATAGGTATTGGGGTATATATTTTGGGTATTGGGGTACATATTATAAGTATCGGGGTATATATTAGACATGTGCATTCGTTTTAGTACTAAAACGATTTAGTCCGAATTTTGGGATAATTTAGTTTTAGTATGACTCAAGAGAAACGAAACTGCTCAGTACAAAAAACGAAAGAAACTAAAATAAAATGCACTACATTTTAGTTTCAGTCCTTTTTGTGATATTACATTGATGAGTGAAGGAGACCAGCAATGAAGATCGCAACATCGCAACATCCGAAGTTCTGCACCCTCCACATACCAATGCAGTAGGATGTTCTATACAGAGAGTGGCATTAATTAATGCAGGAGTATGTTCTATACATTATACAGAGAGGGGTATTAATGCAGGAGGATGTTATATACATTATACAGAGAAAGGTATAAATTGAGGAGAATGTTCTATACAGAGAGGGACATTAATGCAGGAGGATGTTATCTACATTATACAAAGAGGGTATTAATTAATGCAGGAGGATGTTCTAAACATTATACAGAGAGGAGCCTTTTTTTTTTAGCCCTTTAAATCCAGTGGCTGTGAGCGCTGAGATCGGCTGCTTGTTATATTATCTCTCAATACAATGTATCAGGCTCAGCTGTTACAGTAACTGACTGTAACAGCGCTCAGAGTTTCAGTAAAACAAGGAAATAATATTGTTCTAACCTCTTATATATAAAAATATTATTTACTAGTTTTACAGAAACTCTGCGCGCTGTGATGAGCAGCAGTCAGTTACTGTAACAGCTTTGCCTGACACGGGGCAGTATTACAATGTTGGTGCTAACTTAACCAGAGCTGTTGTAAACTGAAAACCTCCATAGGCTATAATGGCTCTGGGAAGGTTACAACAGCTCTGGTTAAGTTAGCACCAACTATGTAATATGGCCCACATTGTGCTCAGAGAGATACTGTAACAAGCAGCGATCTCAGCCCTCTGAGGAGCCACCACTACAATAGTAATTGTATCCACTGGTTTTCGGATGAACGAAATTAGTTTTCATACTAAAGAACTGAAAACGAATTTCTTTAGCAACTAAATAAATTGCATTTTAGGACTAATCCATTAGTTCAAAACGAAATTTTGTGCTGTGCACATGTCTAGTATATATGTGGGTATCGGGGTATATATTTTGGGTATCGGGTTATATATTATAGGTATCGGGGTATATATCATAAGGTATCGGGTATATATTAGAAGTATCTTGGTATATTATGGGTATCGGGGTATATATTATAGGTATCGGGGTATATATTTTGGGTATCGGGGTATATATTATAGGTAACGAGGTATATATTTTGGGTATCGGGGTATATATTATAAGTATCAGGGTGTATATATTATAGGTATCGGGGTATATATTATAAGTATCAGGGTGTATATATTATAGGTATCGGAGTATATATTATAGGTATCGGGGTATATACTATAGGTATCGCAGTATTATATATATATCGGGGTATATTCTGGGTATCGGGGTATATATTCTTGGTATCGGGGGTATATTCTTGGTATCAGGGTATATATTCTTGGTATCGGGGTATATGTTCTTGGTATCAGGGTATATGTTCTTGGTATCGGGGTATATATTCCGGGTATCGGTATATATTTTGGTTATCGGGGTATATATTCTTGGTATCGGGGTATATATTCTGGGTATCGGGGTATATATTCTTGGTATCGGGGTATATATTCTGGGTATCGGGGTATATATTCTTGGTATCGGGGTATATATTCTGGGTATCGGGGTATATATTCTGGGTATCAGGGTATATGTTCTTGGTATCGGGGTATATATTCTTGTATCGGGGTATATATTCTGGGTATCGGTATATATTCTGGTATCGGGGTATATATTTTGGGTATTGGGTATATATTCCGGGCATCGGGGTATATATTCTTGGTATCGGGGTATATATTCTGGGTACCAGGGTATATATTCTTGGTATCAGGGTATATATTCTGGGCATCGGGGTATATATTCTTGGTATCAGGGTATATATTCTGGGTATCGGGGTATATATTCTTGTAATGGGGTATATATTCTGGGTATCCGGGTATATATTCTGGGTATCGGGGTATATATTTTGGGTATCGGGGTATATATTCTGGGCATCGGGGTATATATTCTTGGTATCGGGTATATATTCTGGGTATATGTTCTTGGTATCAGGGTATATATTCTGGGTATCTGGGTTTATATTTTGGGTATTGGGGTATATATTCTGGGCATCGGGGTATATATTCTTGGTATCGGGTATATATTCAGGGTATATATTCTTGGTATCGGGGTATATATTCTGGGTATCGGGGTATATATTCTTGGTATCGGGTATATATTCTGGGTATCGGGTATATATTCTGGGTATCGGGGTATATTGCTGTGTCTGTACAGGAGGTTTTATTAGTTGATGCTCAGTCAGGATCCAGTAACACATAAATAATAGGAGACGGACAATCTCACATGGACAGACGTACAGACACAGACAATCCTGCAGAAGGACTGATAGACGGACAGAGTCACAAACAAACAGACGGGGAATGGAGGGAGACAATGTCAGAGTGACAGACAGCCGGGCGAAGCGATGAGCATCTTACCGTCCAGCTGAGGTTTTGGTGTGCTTGGTGTCGGCGTCCCCTGGGCTGTCTCCTCCCTCCCGGCAGTCTGTCTTTGTTTCTGTGTGTGTGATTGTCTCTCGTCCTGGGTCTCTGCTGCCTTCGGTTGTTGAGCGTCTTCTCCTCTTTGTCTGTCCGGGGTTTTCCTCGGTGTCTCTGCCTCGTGTTGCTCTGCGTTGGATAAAAGCAGCATCTGGTGTGACAGGTGCATCCGGCAGCCAATGGGAAGCCAAGCCATTCTGTGCTATCACCAATCCGGAGCGTGGGAGGGAGGGACAGACGGGCAGTATGGCTGTCATGCTGCAGATATAGATGCTGAGCGTGCGGTGATATCATACATATGGATCCTATGAGTTCACGGTCACACCACCAGTGCCAGCAAGCTGACTTCTCCACCGCATGATGTCACCGGCTCTCAGCATGGCCATGTTGTCACTGGGGCTTAGTCCTCACACCGGCATGATGTCACCCGCATTCAGCATGGCCATGATGTCACTGGGGCTTATTTCCAATACCAGCAGCCGGGCAGAATCTACAGACGCGCTCGGGCAAAGCATTTGGTTTGTATTGTCCGGTTTGTCCGCGGTGATTCTGTTTGTTGTCGGAATGTGGTGGTGTTTTTTGTGGGAATCGTTTGCGGTGAACGAGTCGGCTGTGCTCATTAACTAATTCATTAGTGCCGGCAACCCCACAGCGCGATGGCGCGAGCAGCAAGGACGGGCTGAATGACACAATGACTGGATCATCACACCGCCTGGCACAGGAAGGGTTAATCTGTCACATGAGCGTCCTCCCGCATCCCCGGCTCCTGGACCAGCATCACGTGATGTTTATATCGCTGCCGGCAGCGTGAGCAGAGCTGGATAATCACTGTATAACTCACCCAGTGCACATCATGTGGACAGAGCCCGGGGCAGCACAACAATGAACCCGAACCTCAGGAACCAGCTATCCACCACAATATAACACAATACACTATAACACAACATAAACAATATACTGCAACATTATAACACAAACTATACAATATTCAGAATTAGTATACAGGGCGTCCATAAAGTCTCTACAGTTATATATATATACAGTCAGGACCAGAAATATTGGGACATGGACACAATTGTAACATCTTTGGCTCTATACACCACCACAATGGAGTTGGAATGAAACAAACACAATGTGCTTTAACTGCAGACGGTCAGCTTTAATTTGAGGGTATGTACATCCAACTCAGGTGAACGATGTAGGACTTACAGCAGTTTGCAGATGTGCCTCCCACTTGTTAAGGGACCAAAGGTAATGGGACAATTGGCTTCTCAGCTGTTCCGTGGCCAGGTGTGTGATATTCCCTCATTACCCCAATTACAATGTGCAGATAAAAGGCCCAGAGTTAATTTCAAGTGTGCTATTTGCATTTGGAATCTGTTGCTGTCAACTCTCAAGATGAGATCCAAAGAGCTGTCACTATCAGTGAAGCAAGCCATCATTAGGCTGAAGAAACAAAACAAACCCATCAGAGAGATAGCAAGAACATTAGGCGTGGCCAAAACAACTGTTTGGAACATTCTCAAAAAGAAGGAACGCATCGGTGAGCTCAGCAGCACCAAAAGACCCGGGAGACCACGGAAAACAACTGCGGTGGATGACCGAAGAATTCTTTCCCTGGTGAAGAAAACGCCCTTCACAACAGTTGGCCAGATCAAGAACACTCTCCAGGAGGTAGGTGTATGTGTGTCAAAGTCAACAATCAAGAGAAGACTTCACCAGAGTGAATACAGAGGGTTCACCACAAGATGTAAACCATTGGTGAGCCTCAAAAACAAGAAGGCCAGATTAGAGTTTGCCAAACAACACCTAACAAAGCCTTCACAGTTCTGGAACAAGATCCTATGGACAGATGAGACCAAGATCAACTTGTACCAGAGTGATGGGAAGAGAAGAGTATGGAGAAGGAAAGGAACTGCTCATGATCCTAAGCATACCACCTCATCAGTGAAGCATGGTGGTGGTAGTGTCATGGCGTGGGCATGTATGGCTGCCAATGGAACTGGTTCTCTTGTATTTATTGATGATGTGACTGCTGACAAAAGCAGCAGAATGAATTCTGAAGTGTTTGGGGCAATATTATCTGCTCACATTCAGCCAAATGCTGCAGAACTCATTGGACGGCGCTTCACAGTGCAGATGGACAATGACCCAAAGCATACTGCAAAAGCAAGCAAAGAGTTTTTGAAGGGACAGAAGTGGAATGTTATGCAATGGCCAAGTCAATCACCTGACCTGAATCCCATTGAGCTGCATTTCACTTGCTGAAGACAAAACTGAAGGGAAAATGCCCCAAGAACAAGCAGGAACTGAAGACAGTTGCAGTAGAGGCCTGGCAGAGCATCACCAGGGATGAAACCCAGCGTCTGGTGATGTCTATGCGTTCCAGACTTCAGGCTGTGATTGACTGTAAAGGATTTGTAACCAAGTATTAAGAAGGGAAAGTTTGATTTATGATTATTATTCTGTCCCATTACCTTTGGTCCCTTAACAAGTGGGGGCACATCTTCATTTTGGACTTCTTGCACAGACTGATCATTCAGAAAGGATAACAACTGATGAAGCCTATTGGTGAAAGCGCGTTTTTGTTGATCCTACTTAATTAGTATTTTAACAATTGATTTTATAGTTGAAGGTCTACCTTTTTATTGATTAATAAATGCATTTTAATTGAATTATCTGCCGCTCTGCTGCCTTTTTTTACATCAAGTGGAGAAATACCCTCCCCCCTCCTTTTCTCTTGGGATACCGAATAGCTACATCGCAGGACCCCATGCTGAGAGAGGGAAAAAAAAGAAACACCACTGAAATATAAGTATTCCTTAACTTATACACATTTATCATAATATAACCACTGTTTTGTTTAAATATTAATTCATTTGATGTTTGCACATTGGCCATTTTTGGTTTTAAAAAAAGTGGAAATTTTAGTAAGGTGCGCCTGGAAGTGTTTTTTCTTTTCTATTATATTCGTGTTTTTGAGGTTGTAAACACATATCTTCTAGCTTGCAGCACCGACCTATATTGAGCACGCCTTAATAATCTTACAACCACTAAGAAAAGCGCCAGATTCACCCTGTCTTTTATTTTATTATATGACCCAGACATATTATATATCGTTCTTTCCGTCAGATTCATAATATGTCATTATTATATGTATACGTCATGCCCTGTCTGGATAATATGACAAAAAAAAACCCAATAAATTTAGAGTTTTCAATAATTTACAACGTGTAAAGTGGTTTTTTTTTTCCACATTTTAACATGCGAGCAATTGCGGTTATATTTTGTATGGGGTGCGCTTGTTAAAAAAATTAGAGATGGGGTCTCGTTACATTTTTTTGGGGGGAAAATTACGCGATTTTTAACAAATGCACCCCAAACAAAAATTGTTAGTGCCGCATCATTGTTCACATTATAATTGAAATGGGAACAATATTGCTGCATTAGCAAATCAAACAACAAAAAAAACTTGTTTATTTTTTTATAATTTTTTTTTAAAAAAACATTCTACATGATCATGTTTGGTATCGTTGGAAAGGCCATGCTCTGGCAGATCCAACCATATCAAACATTAACCCTTGGCTGCCACGGATCGGGAGATAGGGGGGTTCATTGGATCCCCCTATCTCCACCATTGCTGGCAGCTGGGGGTTTACTCCAGGACTGGCGTCATTGTGCTATGCACGATGACGCCAGTCATCAGGGGGAGTTCCCGGAGGTTTGGCCGACATCCAAGATGTCGGCCAGCTCCGGGAGAGGATCATGATCCGGCACTTTTCGTGCCAAATTGTGATCCGGCTCCCCAGGGGTTAATGTCAGCCACCGTTTGAAAGGGCAGGCTGTGCCCTTCAAAACGGTGCCTGCCTTAACCCCATGGCCCCCGGCAATCGGGAGGGAGAGAGGTCCGAAGGACCTCTCCCCTCCCTTTCAGGCGCCTCCTCTGCACTCGTGGGGGGGGCGCCTGAATTAAATGTCATTGCGCCGCCGCGATGACATCTAATGGCCCCACCGGGGTCCCTGAGTGCCGGGCTGACATCCAAGATTGCTGGCTGATTGCTGCCTCCTGTGCTACTTACCTATGGTCCAAGCATCCACTGCAACTGGTCATCATGCCTACCTCCTAGCTGATGAAGGTTCAACAAACCGGAAACAGCGCTGTCCTGGTAGTGGCTTTGACCAGTTGCATAACCTTATCTCTGCTACAAAGTCACAGTGTGGCATAGCATTGATTTTAGGGTTCTGTGTAATAACAGATCCAGGATGCATAAAAGTGAGACAGATGTCATTTGCATATCCTACCCGGAATTCTTTGCTGCATATGGGGAATGTGGCACAGGAGCTCTGGGATGCAATTCTTTGAATTGCTGTGATGTGGAAGTGGCTTCTGCAATAATAAACACCCATATATATAATGTGTGTTTATTATTGCAGAAGCCACTTCCACATCACAGCAATTCGATGAATTGCATCCCAGAGCTCCTGTGCCACATTCCCCATATGCAGCAAGGAATTCTGGGTAGGATATACAAATGACATCTGTCTCACTTTTATGCACCAACAATCACACCACGTCCTGTACCAACAATCACACCACGTCCTGTACCAACAATCACACCACGTCCCGTATGAACAATCACACCACGTCCCGTATCAATCACACCACTTCCCAACAATAACACCACGTGCCATACCAAAAATCATGCCACGTGCCATACCAACAATAACACCACGTGCCATACCAACAATAACACCACGTGCCATACCAACAATCACACCACGTCCCATACCAACAATCACACCACGTCCCATACCAACAATCACACCACGTGCCATACCAACAATCACACCACGTCCCATACCAACAATCACACCACGTGCCATACCAACAATCACACCACGTCCCATACCAACAATCACACCACGTCCCATATCAACAATCACACTACGTCCCGTACTAACAATCACATGGACTCCCTTGTCTGTCCTGACTTCCATCAACAACAATCCACATGAACTAGCTTAAATCAGATCTCCCTGCCACCTTCCCCAGCCATTGACCATTACACGAGGCTATTCAGTAAGGAAACGGTGGGGCATGTTTTTCCTTTGTATTCTGCACCTCTCCCTGTCTGTGTTTGTAATTGTATACTGTAAATAAAGTCATTCTCAGGTTGGTTTTCACCCTGGAAGGAGCACCAGCTATTAACTGGGAGGGTTTGGGCCAGAATCAGTACTCCTTGGGGATAGTGACGGCGAGGGGAGTATTCGTCACGTGGGTACAGGACCCCACATTACAATATGATTCTGCAAATGTCATATCACATAGTGCCAGCTTTTAGAAGGTGCTAATGTTTGACTCTCCGCATCCATGCTGTAATTAATGCCTGCACTTTGTTACACCTCAGAGTGAAGCCTTTAGGGCAGGTACAGTTGTGTTCAAAATGATTCAACCCCCAATGCTGTAAAGGGTTTTAGGGAATTTAGTGACATTTGTAATTGTATTCAGAATGAAATCCTACAAGGACTTTTTAAAGAACCATATGCAACTAAAATGACATCAATTGGTTTTGTAATACAGTAGTAAATGTTTCTTTTGTGAATTCTTCATTGACACAATTATTCAACCCCTTAAAGACTACCACTCTGAAGAACAGAGGTTCATTCAAGTGTTTTCAATCAGGTATTGAAAACACCTGTGGATGTCACGGAGCAGCAATAAAGCATAATAAGCACCAATTAGGCAGCTTTAAAATGACTGTGATACTCAGCTCCTTCTAGACATTTACTGGTGTGGTTACAAACATGGTGAAGTCAAGAGAATGGTCCAGGAAGACAAGAGAAGAGGTGATTACTCTTCACAGGTGTGACGGTGGGCCTGACCTGACATGGCACAGAAGGGGTGTGAGCTACTTGAGCAGTTAACAGACATGACTGAATAAACAAAAACAAGGGATTTACTTACAACAGCAAAGTATATAAACAGCAAGGATCAAGAAAAACACACATGAAGCTAAAGACCTGAGCACTAGAAATAAACTAAAAATACTGAGATACAAATACCAAAACATAGAACCAGATCAGAACGAAATGCATGAAACAGATACTAGAGCAACATAAGCAAGAACATAAACCGGATTTAAACTAGAGAAAACATGAATATCAGACATGAACATGAACCAAGAACATAGACCTGAATATAGACAGAAGAACTAAGAAAGGATATATTAAATGCAAACATCACCTAAGCAAGACAGACCTGAGCATGAATGCATGAGCTGAGTACACTGAAGCAGGATCAGGATCAGAATGAAGCTAGAATCAGTGAGGCTTAACTCAAGACTAGGAATACAGAACAGACTGAGAACAAGGATAAACTGGAGGCTAGGATCAGAGTGAAAACCAAAATGAGGCAGCGCCCTTCTTAGGGCGATGCCTGCTTATATACAGAGTCCACATAAACAATTGAGTCCAGGTGAGGTCCAGGCTTGAACGTGAACCAAAGGTCCAGAACTTGGATGCAATATCCATAGAAGCCAGAGGGGGCGCCAGAGACCCAGGACGTGACAACAGGAAGGGCAATGGCTATAAGAAGATTGCAAAGATGTTAAACATACCAAGAGAGACCATAGGAAGCATCATTCGCAAATTCAAGGCAAAGGGCACTGTTGAAACGCTACCTGGTCGTGGGAGAAAGAAGATGCTGACTTCGACTGCTGTGCGCTACCTGAAGCGTAGAGTGGAGAAAAGTCCCCGTGTGACTGCTGAGGAACTGAGAAAAGATTTGTCAGATGTGGGTACTGAAGTGTCAGCTCAGACAATACGGTGCACACTGCGTAATGAAGGCCTCCATGCCAGAACTCCCAGGCGCACCCCCTTGCTGTCTCCAAAGAATAAGAAGAGTCGACTGCAGTATGCCAAAAGTCATGTGGACAAACTGTCACGGTGGGTCAGGGGATGGGGCGCCTGGCAGCAGCTTCCTCGCTGCTCGCTGGCCAGGCGCCGAATGTAAACGCTTCCGGGTGCGCTCACGTGGGACGCCGAGGGGCGGGGCCTGGCGTTATGACGCGGACCCGCCGGGTTTAAAACCCAGTCTCACTACTATACCGGTGCCCTGATGTGGTATTCACTTCCCGCAGAGCTCTTGTGAATTTTTGGCTATTACCTGTGTATGACTCTTGGCATTGGCAAACGAACCCTCCTGTGTATAACCCTTGGCATTGGCAAACGAACCCTCCTGTGTATGACCCTTGGCATTGGCAAACTAACCCTCCTGTGTATGACTCTTGGCATTGGCAAACGAACCCTCCTGTGTATAACCCTTGGCATTGGCAAACGAACCCTCCTGTGTATAACCCTTGGCATTGGCAAACGAACCCTCCTGTGTATGACCCCTGGCATTTGCAAACGAACCCTTCTGTGTATAACCCCTGGTATTGGCATTTACTCTGCTCTTGGTTCTGCCCTTAACGTTGGTACCGAGGTCAGTCTATGTGGCACCCTAAGCACACATCAGATTACCTCTGCTAATACTAAAGTCCTAGGGAGGATTTGTACTCTGGTCTGTACCTCTGTCTGGTGTTTCCCTTTCTTTATCTGTTACCTGCTTCATTGTCTATATAGCTTTGCCGACCATTCAAGGATCGGAAGAGTAGAGAGTGAGCTACATAAAGAGATCACTATCTTGGTAGTCAGAAGGATTCGTGACAATACTCTATTCCATACCTCTGTCTGGTGTTACCCCTTGTTTATCTATTGTCTGGTTAATTGTCTTTCTAGTATTGCCGACCATTCAAGGATCGGAAGGGTAGAGAGCGGTCTGCGTAAAGGGACCACTATTTTGGTAATCAGAGGGATCCGTGACATTACGTCAGGGCCAATGGATCCCGCAGACCTCTCTAACCAGCTGGCACGTATCGCAGCCAGACAAGAACAGGACCATAGGATGGACCAGATTTCTCTCGCTCTGCAAACCCTGTTAAATCGGTCCAATACGGGTACCACAAACCCTCCAGATCCAGTATTACCTAGGGTCAGTTCCGTCCCCCCTGAAGGACATAGGCTTAGTATGAAGGCACCCCTACGCTATGATGGTACACCAAGCCTATGTCGGGGGTTTTTTGACTCAACTCGAGATCTTGTTTGAGAACAACCCAGGTTCTTGTATGTCTGATAAAGCCAAAGTAGGATATCTGATTAACCATTTAACAGAAAAAGCTTTATTGTGGGCTACGCCGTTGTGGGAAAATAAGAAACCCATCATTTATGACTATGAGGGTTTTACCTCTGAGTTAAAACGTACCTTTGATCCCTCTGGAAGGGCTACCAATGCGGGTAGGTCCTTGTTTCACATCAAACAAGGTAATAAGAGGGTCGCCGACTATGCCATAGAGTTTAAGACTTTGACTTCTGAGGTACTTTGGCCGAACGACGTTTTAACCCTAGCCTTTACCGAAGGTTTGAACGAGGCTTTTATGTTTGAGCTGGCTCCCTTAAAATTACCAGAAAATCTAGACCACCTGATAGATTTTTGTATAGCCATGGACGATCAAATCAGGGAAAGGAGACACCCCAGAGACAGACCCAGAAGGGTCTTGCCTCCTTTACCCTCATTACCCAGACACACCAGTACGTCAGGTACCTCGGATAATGTGAGAACAGAGTTGCCAGTCGTTGAACCCATGCAAATAGGGAAAACAGGTATTTCAGAAGCAGAAAAAGCTCACAGAAGAGAAAAGGGGCTCTGCTTCTATTGTGCAGGGGCAGATCACTTCCGCCTTCAATGTCCTCAGAGACCCAGGGTTGGCAGAGTTGAACATAGCAGAATGGGATTCAGAACAGGAGACACCCAGGTTGTCGGTTCTCTGTGTGCCTCCTTTGTGGATAATAAAAAAAAAAAATCCAGGATTCTGTTACCGATCTCCCTAACCTGGGAGGGGGTTCACCTCAAGACTGAGGCGTTCTTAGACTCTGGGGCCTCAGGCAATTTTATGGATAAGAATTTTGCTGCCAAAAACCTCCTACCTCTGGTTCTCAAGGAAAGACCTCTAAGGGTGGAGGCCATAGATGGTAAACCCCTGTCATGTCCATATATCACTCACGACACTGTCGATGTATGTATGAAAACAGGAGTTTTGCACCATGAAACAATAAGATTTCAAATTATTGAATCACCCTCATGTCCTGTCGTTCTTGGGTTTCCATGGCTAACAGAGCACAACCCAGTTGTCGATTGGGTCCAGAGAGACATAAAATGTTGGGGTCAGAGTTGTCAGTCTAAGTGCCTAGGCACAGTTAATGTGATTGGTAGCCTCAATATTGCCACAGCCCCCTTTGTCCACAGAGGTCCCTGAATGTTACCTGGCATTAAAGGAGGTGTTCTCTAAAGCCAGGACTGAGGCCCTACCACCACATCGTCCATATGACTGTGCCATTGATTTACTCCCCGGTACGATGCCTCCTAGGGGTCACGTATACCCTTTATCACAAAGAGAGAACGACATTATGGAGGAATACATAAGGGAGAATCTGGAACGAGGATTCATTAGACGGTCCTCCTCTCCAGCAGGAGCAGGTTTCTTTTTTGTCTCCAAAAAAGAGGGAGATCTGCGACCTTGCATCGATTATAGAGGTTTGAATAGGATAACTATAAGAAATGCATATCCCATACCTCTCATAACAGAATTGTTCGACCGATTAAAAGGGGCCCGTGTCTATACGAAGCTTGATTTACGCGGAGCGTACAACCTGGTCAGGGTTAAAAAGGGAGATGAATGGAAAACGGCTTTTAATACACGTAGCGGGCATTATGAATACCTGGTGATGCCTTTTGGGTTGTGTAATGCGCCAGCCGTCTTTCAGGACCTTATAAACGACACTCTAAGGGAATTTCTGCAAGAATTCGTCATAGTATATCTGGATGATATCCTGATATACTCTCCTGATGTGGACACTCATCATGTCCACGTGAAACAAGTATTGAAAACACTATTGAAGGCTGGATTGTATTGCAAACTAGAAAAATGTCTGTTCGACATAGTAACTGTGCAATTCCTTGGTTATATAATAACCCCTGGGGGTTTTCAAATGGATCCTAAGAAGCTCTCAGCTATTCTTGACTGGCCTCTACCCCAAGGGCTTAAAGCCATTCAGAGGTTTCTGGGGTTTACGAACTATTACGAAGGTTCATTAAAGATTTTTCGGCCTTGGTGGCCCCCTCACGGCTATGACAAAGAAAGGGGTGGGAAATCAGAAATGGACACCTCAAGCCACTCAAGCCTTTGAGGCACTAAAGCAAGCATTCACTACTGCCCCTGTTCTCCGACATCCAGATCCGGCTCTGCCTTTCCAAGTAGAAGTTGACGCCTCCGAACTAGGTCTTGGTGCAGTCTTGTCCCAAAGGGAGGCTCCTGACAAACCCTTGCATCCATGCGGCTTCTATTCTCGGAAATTGTCCCCGGCAGAGAAGAACTATGACATTGGAAATAGAGAGTTGTTAGCAGTCATCGCGGCCTTGGCCGAATGGAGATACTTATTAGAGGGGTCTAAGGACCCCATCGTTATCATAACTGATCATAAGAATCTCACGTACATTGGAGATGCCAAACGTTTAAATTCCAGACAAGCGAGATGGTCATTGTTTCTCTCAAGTTTTAATTTCGTGCTTACCTATAGACCTGGGTCCAGAAACATTAAAGCAGACGCATTGTCGAGACAGTATGAGTCTTATGAACATAATATCCAAGATCGGCATCCCATTGTACCCCAGGAGAGGATTATAGCCGCT
The DNA here is from genome assembly GCA_009667805.1 of Leptobrachium leishanense. Lineage (NCBI taxonomy): Eukaryota > Metazoa > Chordata > Amphibia > Anura > Megophryidae > Leptobrachium > Leptobrachium leishanense. Next base: position 142,567 of record RXON01004602.1, on the reverse strand, counting down.
ACCACGATTAGTGTCTCGTCTCCTCTAATGAAAAGGTTGCAGACCGTCCAGGGTGCAGCTCCTGGGGGAAAACCTCCTGCGAGACTCTTTGTACCTGAGAACGAAAGAGAGGAAGTACTTAACATCTATCATGATAATAAAACTTCTGGGCATATGGGTATCACCAAGACTGTGTCTAGTATCAGTAAACTCCTCTGGTGGCCCACGTTGCGCCGAGATGTCAAAGATTACATTGCCGTGTGCGAAGTGTGCACAAGGGAAAAGTCCCAAAACAGCACCCATTGGCTTACTCCAGCCTTTGCCGATCCCCGAACGACCCTGGTCACATGTAGCCATGGATTTTATAGTAGAGTTACCTGAGTCAAGAGGGAATACAGTGATACTTACGATCATAGATCGATTTTCCAAGATGGGCCACTATGTTCCTCTTCGGAAACTACCTTCGGCAGCTGAACTGGTGCCCATATTCATTGCCAACGTGGTCCGCATACACGGTGTCCCTCTGGAGATTGTCTCTGATAGGGGGACCCAATTCATCTCCAGATTCTGGAGAGGGTTTTGTAAGAACGTGGGGATAGACCTCTCTTTCTCTTCGGCTTATCACCCCCAGACCAACGGAGCAGCAGAACGAGCAAACCAAAATATAGAGAAATATCTCAGGTGCTTTATCTCAGAACAACAAGATAACTGGTCAGACCTGCTACCATGGGCAGAATATGCTTTGAACAGCGCAGTGAGTGAATCCACAGGACATTCTCCTTTCTTCGCTGTTTATGGTTTTGATCCTCCCGTGCTCCCCGCCACGTTTCCTGATACCACGATTCCTGCTTTAGATGAGCAACTGGCATCATTGAAAGAGACTTGGGGGAGAGTGAGACGGGCATTGGAGGAGAGTAGTGCCATCCAGAAAACTAAGGCCGACAGACACAGGAGGCAGGCACCCGTGTATCAAGTTGGGGACAGGGTTTGGCTTTCTTCACGTAACATCAAGCTCTTAGTGCCTTCCATGAAGTTGGCTCCTAGGTATATCGGCCCCTATAGATTCTACGGCGACTCAACCTGTATCCTATGCTTTGGCGTTACCCCCCCATTTTAAGATACACAATGTGTTCCATGTAAACCTTTTGAAGCCGTTGTTATGTAACCGGTACACCAAGGTCCATGCTCCACCGCCTCCTGTCTCTGTGGAGGGCGAGGAGGAGTTCGAGGTTACGGCCATTCTGGGTGCCAGGATGTCTAGGGGGTCCTTGCAGTACTTGGTCGATTGGATGGGTTACGGTCCGGAGGATCGTTCTTGGATACCGGCTGCGGAAGTCCATGCTCCTAGGCTAGTGAAGGCCTTCTATTTGGCGCACCCCCGTGCCCCTGGGGGTCGTCCAGTGGCCGCCCCTGGAGGGGGGGTTCTGTCACGGTGGGTCAGGGGATGGGGCGCCTGGCAGCAGCTTCCTCGCTGCTCGCTGGCCAGGCGCCGAATGTAAACGCTTCCGGGTGCGCTCACGTGGGACGCCGAGGGGCGGGGCCTGGCGTTATGACGCGGACCCGCCGGGTTTAAAACCCAGTCTCACTATATACCGGTGCCCTGACGTGGTATTCACTTCCCGCAGAGCTCTTGTGAATTTTTGGCTATTACCTGTGTATGACTCTTGGCATTGGCAAACGAACCCTCCTGTGTATAACCCTTGGCATTGGCAAACGAACCCTCCTGTGTATGACCCTTGGCATTGGCAAACGAACCCTCCTGTGTATGACTCTTGGCATTGGCAAACGAACCCTCTGTGTATGACCCTTGGCATTGGCAAACGAACCCTCCTGTGTATGACCCTTGGCATTGGCAAACGAACCCTCCTGTGTATGACCCCTGGCATTTGCAAACGAACCCTTCTGTGTATAACCCCTGGTATTGGCATTTACTCTGCTCTTGGTTCTGCCCTTAACGTTGTACCGAGGTCAGTCTATGTGGCACCCTAAGCACACATCAGATTACCTCTGCTAATACTAAAGTCCTAGGGAGGATTTGTACTCTGGTCTGTACCTCTGTCTGGTGTTTTCCTTTCTTTATCTGTTACCTGCTTAATTGTCTATATAGCTTTGCCGACCATTCAAGGATCGGAAGAGTAGAGAGTGAGCTACATAAAGAGATTTATATCTTGGTAGTCAGAAGGATTCGTGACAATACTCTATTCCGTACCTCTGTCTGGTGTTACCCCTTGTTTATCTATTGTCTGGTTAATTGTCTTTCTAGTTTTGCCGACCATTCAAGGATCGGAAGGGTAGAGAGCGGTCTGCGTAAAGGGACCACTATTTTGGTAATCAGAGGGATCCGTGACACAAACCACAGAAGTTTTGGGATAGTGTTCTGGGACTGATGAAACAAAATTAGAACTGTTTGGGCCCATGGATCAACGCTATGTTTGGAGGAGGAAGAACAAGGCCTATGAAGAAAAGAACACCTTGCCTACTGTGAAGCATGGCGGGGGGTCAATCATGCTTGGGGCTGTTTTGCTTCTGCAGGTACAGGGAAGCTTCAGCGTGTGCAAGGTACCATGAATTTTCTTCAGTACCAGGAGATATTGGATGACAATGTGATGCAGTCCGTCACAAACCTGAGGCTTGGGAGACGTTGGACCTTTCAACAGGACAATGATCCCAAGCATACCTCCAAGTCCACTAGAGCATGGTTGCAGATTAAAGGCTGGAACATTTTGGAGTGGCCATCGCAGTCACCTGACTTAAATCCCATTGAGAACCTCTGGTGGGACTTAAAGAAAGCAGTTGCAGTGCGCAAGCCTAAGAATGTGTCAGGATCGGGTAACCCCGCTTGTAGACTGTAAGCCAACAGACCCTGACCAACCGGTCCTTAGAAATGGCCAGGTTATGGTCAGTAATACTGAGAATGATGAACACACAAATAAAGTGGTGGAGTGCAAAGGAAAAACAACCTGCGGAATAAAGTAACCCACAATGCTCTAGCTAGCCGGTCCTTAATAATGGCCGGTTAAGCAGGGCAAACCAACAAAAATACACATAGGCAGGGGTTAAGGAAATAGAGGTCCGTTATACTATGCCAGAAATCAGGGCGCCAGATTACAGGAAGTCAAGACAAGCCGGGATCGTATAAACCAGGAAATCAGTCAGAATAGGAATCAAGAAATAACAACACGGCACTAGGAGTAACAGGAACCACGCTAGGGCAACTTGCTAAGAGAAAGGAAGCCCTTTAAATAGAGCCACAGCACTACCTATTGGTGCTCAGAGGAGACGCCCTGCTCTGCTATAGGATAGCTGGTCATGTGCTGCGATTGGTTGTCCTTCCTGCATGTTGCATCTGATTCGCGGCAGCACCATTCTCTGTCCTGTAGTACACAGTACCCTGGAATAAGGCTTTCTGGATATCAGCTGCTGTGACGGCCGCAACATTTCCCCGGACATGGGGCGAAGGTGCAACATTTCCCCAGACATGGGGCTCAGGTGCAACATTTCCCCAGACATGGGGCTCAGGTGCAACATTTCCCCAGACATGGGGCTCAGGTGCAACATTTCCCCAGACATGGGGCTCAGGTGCAACATTTCCCCAGACATGGGGCAAAGGTGCAACATTTCCCAGGACATGGGCCACCGTGACAGAATGTGACTGAACTGAAGGCTTTTGCCCATGACGAATGGGCGAAGATACCCGTAGATCGCTGCAAGACACTTGTGTCAAGCTATGCTTCATGTTTAAAAGCTGTTATAACTGTAAAAAGATGTTGTACTAAGTACTAAGATTGATTGTCACTTGGGGGTTGAATAAAACTGATAATGATGTGAGCACAGAAAAGACATTTGTGCTTATTTCATTATAAATGTTATGTTATATTTGTCTGACCTACACGTGCCTCTTTGATTTAATTGTAAGCAAGATGACTGAATGATCAAAATCAATGTCAAACTGGCCAAAACACTCAATTTCAGTGGGGGTTGAATAATTTTGAACACAACTGTATATATATATACACATATGCACATGGGGGGGTGGCATGTGGACAATCTCAACTAAATGCGCCCCCCCCCCCAATTTGGCTGATCCCTCCAGAGGAAATGTTGAACCCGACAGAGCAGAGAATATATATATTATTCTCTGCTCTATCGGTTCAACATTTCTTCTGGAGGGATCAGCCAAATGGGGGGGGGAATTAGTTGCCAAAATGTGTGTGTAATACAAGTCTGGATATAACACGGCCGACCTAATCTATAAGAATATAGATATATATCTTATCTATTGTAGAGGTCGGCAGGGCTGGGTCCTGGATGGACAATTTGTTTCACCCCTATTTGGGTTGTGGACCCTTTAAGGGCAACCACAGGGTTAATGTTCCTGTCCAGGAAGAGTTTTAAAGCCAGCAACTCCCAGATAGGGTTGTGGGAGTTTTTAGGAAAAAGGAAAGTAATCAGTGGAAGCTGTGTGTTGGTGTTCCAAAAGCAAGAGACGTGCTGTGCCTTGCTGGAGAGGCTTCTACATACTGGGGAAAGGATTCCCCAGGTTTGGGACGGTTTAAAGCGTTGGTGAGCCATCATTATTTTTTCTGTTTATTTGTGCTGAAGATCAGGACTTTGCTTTAATTTCGCTGAACCCAAGCGTGTACTTATTATGTTGCCTTTTTGACTGCCCTGAAAGGGTGAATAAAGCTGTTTTGTTTGTGAAAGACATTGTGCACGTGCTCTGTGGGCCCCCAAACGTCACACTATATATATATATGTATATATTATATCATATTTGCCCTTACCTTCCCCTATAAATTTGCTAAAAATATACACACAAAAAAACCAAACCACTGCCTGAGACCCCGGGAAGCCCACATGCCACCCCCTCTACCTGGCTGAATGTATCTAATATATATAATTAAATACATTCAGCCAGGTAGAGAAAGAAACAAAAAAAGTTTTATTTTATGTTCCCGGGGACATTTAAAAATGTCCTCGGATTTTATTTTTTTTAGAAATGTGTCGCCTTACCTTAGCCTGGTGGTCAGTGGGGGCTCTCTGGATCCTGGTTGTGGGGGGGGGTCTGCCGTGGCCGCAGGTGCAGTGGCTCCCTCCCTGCGCCGCCTGTCTCTGCCACATGCAACGGGGCGGCTAGCCCGCACAGTTGCAGCTCTGTCATCTGGCGGCCGCATGCTCCTCAAGGGGATCCTCGGGAGGCCCTGGCAGGCTGCCCTCTACAGTGCCTGATTAGAGGGCCGTGTCTGACTGATGTTTTAGTAACAAGAATGTTTTATCCCATAGGCTTCAATGTTAAAAATATTTCAATTCAATATCTAATAAACCGTTGCTTATAATATTCTGCAGTAAAGAGTCTCTTTATTTCTAGATTTTTTTAAGCATTTTTTTATACATTTTTTTCAAATTTATTTTTTTTACGAACCTTTGGCGAACATCCCAAAAAAGTTCGAAATTCGCAAACTTTAGAAAAGCCGATATTCGATTCGAACTACGAACATAACCGAACGCTTACCCTTGTTGGTATGGCACGTGGTGTTATTGTTGGTATGGCACGTGGTGTGATTGTTGGTATGGCACGTGGTGTTATTGTTGGTATGGCACGTGGTGTGATTGTTGATATTGCACGTCTTGTTATTGTTGGTATGGCACGTGGTGTGATTGGTGGTATGGGACGTGGTGTGATTGTTGTTATGGCACGTGGTGTTGTTGGTATGGCACGTGGTGTGATTGGTGGTATGGCACGTGGTGTTATTGGTGGTATGGGACGTGGTGTTATTGTTGGTATGGCACGTGGTGTGATTGGTGGTATGGGACGTGGTGTGATTGGTGGTATGGGACGTGGTGTTATTGTTGGTATGGCACGTGGTGTGATTGGTGGTATGGCATGTGGTGTGATTGGTGGTATGGGACATGGTGTGATTGTTGTTATGGCACGTGGTGTTATTGTTGGTATGGCACGTGGTGTGATTGGTGGTATGGGACATGGTGTTATTGGTGGTATGGGACGTGGTGTTATTGTTGGTATGGGACGTGGTGTTATTGTTGGTATGGCACGTGGTGTGATTGGTATTGGACGAGGTGTTATTGTTGGTATTGGACGTTGTGTGATTGTTGGTATGGCACGTGGTGTGTTGTTGGTATTAGACGTGGTGTGATTGTTGGTATTGGATGTGGTGTGATTGTTGGTATGACACGTGGTGTGATTGTTGGTATGGCACGTGGTGTGATTGTTGGTATGGCACGTGGTGGGATCTTTGTGCCAGATGACTTTGTTCATGATGACTGAAAGGCCTTTAACTGACGGATCCTGACATGTTCCTCCGGTTCCTCGGCCGCTCCTCCCCGCATGTTGACTCGCGATGGCCGGGCCCGGTGACTTCACTAAAACAATTCTGTCTCTGTGGATGTAAAGGAGATTATTCGCGCCGGAGCTGAGATAGACAAGTTGCAGCAGGTCGGCCGAATCCATAAAATTGCTCAATCGTTTACAAACACAAGCATTGCCAAAGCTTTGGGGGCTTTTAAACGTTTCTGAAGAAGTTTCCAGATTGTTTACTTTGTTGCAACATCTTGTTCATTAATCCAGGAACGGAAACTGAACAGAAGGGGAATCGTGCATTCTGCTTCCTCATTCCCCGCTTCCCCGAGGTCCCCTGAGCCGTCACCGTTCTGTCCGCATCGTCCTGTCCGACCCTGACACATTACTGGCATGATCGTTCAGCCGCTGACTTCTTCTTGGTCGCATTCGCTTCATCGATTTGTAACAGTTTGTTTATTGGTCGAGTTTATTTGTTTATTTTGTGAAGCAAAATGCGTCGGGTAACGCGAGCAAAACGAGAAGGAGACGTGAGACGTAATGAGGATAAACATGTAGAGAGGGAGGGTGTGCTGTGCGGCGCAGGGTCTGGTTACCCGGCAACAGGAAGACACCGGAGACTATTCACCAGCTGCGATTAACAGAAATGACAATATTAACCCAAGATCTGCTGGAAAATGATTCCGTGCACAAATCCATGTATTGCGTTATATGGGGTAAAACGTACATAGTAACATCACGCGGCCTGGGATTGTGGGAGGGGCCATACAGCAATATGACCCCCCTCCAGACCAGCGCAGAAAGTGGAGGTGACCCTCACACCCATCCCTAACATCTAACCACATCCCTTATGTCTCCTACTAGCCTAGTTGGCTCCAATCAGACCTAACACATCATCAGAACCCCTAAAAACACACCCACACCCTGAATATATGGAGGAGCCCCTAAAAACACACCCGCACACCCTGAATATATGGAGGAGCCCCTAAAAACACACCCGCACACCCTGAATATATGGAGGAGCCCCTAAAAACACCCACACACCCTGAATATATGGAGGAGCCCCTAAAAACACACCCACACCCTGAATATATGGAGGAACCCCTAAAAACACACCCATACACCCTGAATATATGGAGGAGCCCCTAAAAACACACCCATACACCCTGAATATATGGAGGAGCCCCTAAAAACACACCCGCACACCCTGAATATATGGAGGAGCCCCTAAAAACACACCCGCACGCCCTGAATATCTGGAGGAACCCCTAAAAACACACCCGTACACCCTGAATATATGGAGGAGCCCCTAAAAAGACACCCGCACACCCTGAATATATGGAGGAACCCCTAAAAAGACAACCGCACACCCTGAATATATGGAGGAACCCCTAAAAAGACACCCACACACCCTGAATATATGGAGGAGCCCCTAAAAACACACCCATACACCCTGAATATATGGAGGAGACCCTAAAAACACACCCATACACCCTAAATATATGGAGGAGCCCCTAAAAACACACCCGCACGCCCTGAATATATGGAGGAGCCCCTAAAAACACACCCGCACACCCTGAATATATGGAGGAGCCCCTAAAACACACCCGCACACCCTGAATATATGGAGGAGCCCCTAAAAACACCCACACACCCTGAATATATGGAGGAGCCCCTAAAAACACACCCACACCCTGAATATATGGAGGAACCCCTAAAAACACACCCATACACCCTGAATATATGGAGGACCCTAAAAACACACCCATACACCCTGAATATATGGAGGAGCCCCTAAAAACACCCGCACACCCTGAATATATGGAGGAGCCCCTAAAAACACCACCCGCACGCCCTGAATATCTTGGAGGAAACCCTAAAAACACACCCGTACACCCTGAATATATGGAGGAGCCCCTAAAAAGACACCCGCACACCCTGAATATATGAGGAACCCCTAAAAAGACAACCGCACACCTGAATATATGGAGGAACCCCTAAAAAGACACCCACACACCCTGAATATATGGAGGAGCCCCTAAAAACACACCCATACACCCTGAATATATGGAGGAGACCCTAAAAACACACCCATACACCCTAAATATATGGAGGAGCCCCTAAAAACACACCCGCACGCCCTGAATATCTGGAGGAACCCTAAAAACACACCCGTACACCCTGAATATATGGAGGAGCCCCTAAAAAGACACCCGCACACCCTGAATATATGGAGGAACCCCTAAAAAGACAACCGCACACCCTGAATATATGGAGGAACCCCTAAAAAGACACCCACACACCCTGAATATATGGAGGAGCCCCTAAAAAGACACCCGCACACCCTGAATATATGGAGGAGCCCCTAAAACACACCCACACACCCTGAATATATGGAGGAACCTCTAAAGAGACACTCGAACACCCCAAATATATGCAGGAGCCCCTAAAAAGACACCCACACACCCTGAATATATGCAGGAGCCCCTAAAAACACACCCGCACACCCTGAATATATGGAGGAGCCCCTAAAAACACACCCGTACACCCTGAATATATGGAGGAGCCCCTAAAAACACACCCACACACCCTGAATATATGGAGGAGCCCCTAAAAACACACCCGTACACCCTGAATATATGGAGGAGCCCCTAAAAACACACCCACACACCCTGAATATATGCAGGAGCCCCTAAAAACACACCCGTACACCCTGAATATATGGAGGAACCCCTAAATACACCCGCACACCATAAATATATGGAGGAGCCCCTAAAAACACACCCACACACCCTGAATATATGGAGGAGCCCCTAAAAACACACCCACACACCCTGAATATATGGAGGAGCCCCTAAAAACACACCCGCACACCCTGAATATATGGAGGAACCCCTAAATACACCCGCACACCCTAAATATATGGAGGAGCCCCTAAAAACACACCCACACACCCTGAATAATGGAGGAGCCCCAAAAAACACACCCACACACCCTGAATATATGGAGGAGCCCCTAAAAACACACCCACACACCTGAATATATGGAGAGCCCCTAAAAACACCCACAACACCCTGAATATATGGAGGAGCCCCTAAAAACACACCCGTACACCCTGAATATATGGAGGAGCCCCTAAAAACACACCCGCACACCCTAAATATATGGAGGAGCCCCTAAAAACACACCCGCACACCCTGAATATATGGAGGAACCCCTAAACACAAATCCGCACACCCTGAATATATGGAGGAACCCCTAAAAAAAACACCCGCACACCCTGAATATATGGAGGAACCCCTAAAACGACACCCACACACCCTGAATATATGGAGGAACCCCTAAAAACACCCGCACACCCTGAATATATGGGGGAGACCCTAAAAACACACATTCTCGGGGTGAATGATCAGATTCTCAGGGTCTCAGGGTGAATGATCAGGTTCTCGGGGTCTCGGGGTGAATGATCAGGTTCTCGGGGTGAATGATCAGGTTCTCGGGGTCTCGGGGTGAATAATCAGGTTCTCGGGTGAATGATCAGGTTCTCGGGGTCTCGGGGTGAATGATCAGGTTCTCGGGGTGAATGATCAGGGTCTCGGGGTGAATGATCAGGTTCTCAGGGTCTCGGGGTGAATGATCAGGGTCTCGGGTGAATGATCAGGGTCTCGGGGTGAATAATCAGGTTCTCGGGGTCTCGGGGTGAATGATCAGGTTCTCGGGGTGAATGATCAGGGTCTCAGGGTGAATGATCAGGGTCTTGGGGTGAATAATCAGGTTCTCGGGGTCTTGGGGTGAATGATCAGGTTCTCGGGGTGAATGATCAGGTTCTCGGGGTCTCGGGGTGAATGATCAGATTCTCGGGGTGAATGATCAGGTTCTCGGGGTGAATGATCAGGTTCTCGGGGTCTCGGTGAATGATCAGGGTCTCGGGGTGAATGATCAGGGTCTCGGGGTGAATGATCAGGGTCTCGGGGTGAATGATCAGGGTCTCGGGGTGAACGATCAGGTTCTCGGGGTGAATGATCAGGTTCTCGGGGTGAATGATCAGGTTCTCGGGGTGAATGATCAGGTTCTCAGGGTGAATGATCAGGGTCTCGGGGTGAATGATCAGGGTCTCGGGGTGAATGATCAGGGTCTCGGGGTGAATAATCAGGTTCTCGGGGTCTCGGGGTGAACGATCAGGTTCTCGGGGTGAACGATCAGATTCTCGGGGTGAATGATCAGGGTCTCGGGGTGAATAATCAGATTCTCGGGGTCTCGGGGTGAATGATCAGGTTCTCGGGGTGAATGATCAGGTTCTCAAGGTCTCGGGGTGAATGATCAGATTCTCGGGGTCTCGGGGTGAATGTGCAGATTCTCGGGGTCTCAGGGTGAATGATCAGATTTTCAGGGTCTCGGGGTGATTGATCAGATTCTCGGGGTGAATGATCAGGGTCTCGGGGTGATTGATCAGATTCTCGGGGTGAATGATCAGATTCTCAGGGTCTCGGGGTGAATGATCAGATTCTCAGGGTCTCGGGGTGATTGATCAGATTCTCGGGGTGAATGATCAGGGTCTCGGGGTCTCGGGGTGAATGATCAGATTTTCAGGGTCTCGGGGTGAATGTGCAGATTCTCGGGGTCTCAGGGTGAATGATCAGATTTTCAGGGTCTCGGGGTGAATGATCAGATTCTCGGGGTGAATGATCAGATTTTCAGGGTCTCGGGGTGAATGTGCAGATTCTCGGGGTCTCAGGGTGAATGATCAGATTTTCAGGGTCTCGGGGTGATTGATCAGATTCTCGGGGTGAATGATCAGATTTTCAGGGTCTCGGGGTGATTGATCAGATTCTCGGGGTGATTGATCAGATTCTCGGGGTCTCGGGGTGAATGATCAGATTTTCAGGGTCTCGGGGTGATTGATCAGATTCTCGGGGTGAATGTGCAGGTTCTCAGGGTGAAGTCACACGTTTTTAGGATGGGTCTCAGGTTCTCTTGGGGAGAGGGCAGATTTGGGTCAGCATGCTCTTCCTCCTCCTCCCCCAGATCTTGCAAGAAGACAGAGGTTTCTGTGCTTCCCTTTTGTTGTTTGGGAGGGGCTGGGGAGGCGTTCATTGTGAGAAGGTGGGCTCCTTAAACCTAGTATAAAGAGTGATTAGGAGTGGGCAGTATACCCTGCACTTTCCAAGGCTCCTGATACAATGTCTCCCCTCTCCCTGCTCCTGCACGCTCTGGCTGGGGTCGCTCTGTTCCTGCACCTTCCAGGTAAGACTTCCCTGATCCCCTCCAACTCCAAGGACAAATCTGCAGAATGCATGTTCCCGGTGTGTATGAACGTATCACAGGGCTCCACAGCAATAAAACTCACAGTAATGTGCAGTGTGTATGAGCGTATCACAGAGCTGCACAGCAACAAAACTCACAGTAGTGTGCAGTGTGTATGAGCGTATCACAGAATCCACAGCAACAAAACTCACAGTAATGTGCAGTGTGTATGAACGTATCACAGAATCCACAGCAATAAAACTCACAGTAATGTGCGGTGTGTATGAGTGTATCACAGAGCTCCACAGCAATAAAACTCACAGTAGTGTGCAGTGTGTATGAGCGTATCACAGAGCTGCACAGCAACAAAACTCACAGTAATGTGCAGTGTGTATGAACGTATCACAGAATCCACAGCAATAAAACTCACAGTAATGTGCAGTGTGTATGAGCGTATCACAGAGCTCCACAGCAATAAACCTCACAGTAATGTGCGGTGTGTATGAGTGTATCACAGAGCTCCACAGCAATAAAACTCACAATAATGTGTGGTGTGTATGAGTGTATCACAGAGCTGCACAGCAACAAAACTCACAGTAATGTGCGGTGTGTATGAGTGTATCACAGAGCTCCACAGCAATAAACCTCACAGTAATGTGCGGTGTGTATCACAGAGCTCCACAACAATGAAATTTTAAAATAAAAATACATATTAATGAAACTTATATTAAAGTAATTATATTACAATACATTTAAATAATACAATATATATTGTTGTAAAATCTAAGTAAATTATATATTGATTTAAGTAATTATATCATTAAAATACTGCACTAAATATTTAAAAATGTATTAATATAATTGTAACCATTAATTATTCTTAATATCAAAATATATTGTACATTAAAAGATTTATATTTTTAATTAACCCTTAATGATGAATATATAATAACTGGATGGGGTATGTTTGTTCTAGGAGTTGATGTGGAAGGTGAGAGGTGGAGGGCAGGTTACAGAAAGCTTTTAGTGACCCCTTAATCACCAGAAAATATTGAGGGAGTCACAGGGTGGGGAGTCAGACAGGAACACCCACCCTGCAATTTAACTCTATTGTCTCCAGGGAAGAAGAGAGGAGGGAAGGGAGGAAAGCAATCAAAAGAGGGAAAGCAGAGGGATTGCCAGGAGGGAGAGGGTTAACCATAAGAATATAAGGGATGTTAGTGAAGGGTCAAAAAGAGCAGCAACCAGGAGCAGCCATGTTCAGCACACACAAAGGGACACGGGCAGGAGATAGAAACATAGGTTCTTATCTGCCGACACTTTTCTTTCGGCCCATCTAGTCGCCCAATTACATGGATACTTTACCTGGATTTATCTTTTGTTTAGGATAGCCTTATGCCTATCCCATGCCTGCTTAAATTCAATCACTGTTGTGGCCTCTACCACTTCTACTGGAAGACTGTTCCATGTATCCACCACCCTCTCAGTAAAACAATGCTTCCTGATGTTACTTTTAAACCTTTGCCCCTCTAATCTAAGACTATGTCCTCTTGTTTTGCTACTTTGTTTCCTTTTTAAATATACTCCCTTCCTCTACCTTGTGGATTCCCTTACGTATTTAAATGTTTCTATCATATCTCCTCTGTCTCGTCTTTTTTCCAAGCTGTACATGTTAAGATCATTAACCCTTTCCTGGTAACTTTTCTCCTTCAAGCCGTACACCATTTTAGTAGCCCTTCTCTGAACTCTCTCCAAGATGTCTATATCCTTCTGGAGATACGGTCTCCAGTACTGCACACAGTACTCCAAGTGAGGTCTCACCAGTGCTTTGTACAGTGGCATGAGCACTTCCCTTTTCCTACTGCTAATACAGGCTCTCCCTACACAACCAAGCATTCTGCCAGCATTTCCAAGCATTCTGCCAGCATTTCTTGCTGCTCTATTACATTGACTACTTACCCTTAGATCCTCTGAAATAATAACCCTTAAATCCCAACCCTCAGATGTATCAAATATTCTATATTCAGCCCTTGGGTTTTTACGTCCCAGGTGCATTATCTTGCACTTATCCACATTAAAACTCAATTGTCACAGCTCCCACCATTTTTTTTAGTTTACCTAAATCATTTGTCATTTGGCTGATCCCTCCAGGAACGTCAACCTTGTTACAAATCTTTGTGTCATCAGCAAAAAGACATACTTTACCATTAATACCTTCTGCAATATCACTAATAAAAATATTAAATAGAATGGGTCCAAAAAATATGTATATCTCACACTCCTGCACCTCCATGGAAGATTTTCTTTCCGGTCCCTGGCTGCGTTCTGCCCCAGCCTCCTCCTCCACAGTCCCCATACACGTGCGTGGGCAGAGCCGGCCTTTGGGCGCCCTGTGCGAGAAATCTTCACAGCGCCCCACAGCCACACCCCCTACCATGACCACACCCCTTTATCCAATACCTCCCATTCTTAACCCACAAAAATCCAGATTAGCAAATATGATGAAATAAAACTTTTTGGGCTGGATTACACACTGAATGCTAACTGTAGCGTGCGGATATGTAAGCGTTAACGCTGGGGAAAGTGACTTTAATGCATCCCCCCCCCCATATTACATTCCTAAAGCTGAACCCCTTAAAGATCTGGTAGCATTTCGGTGTTTGTGCTAGATTGCGCGAAATTACTGTACTTTACGCATCCTATACGTAACCTGGGGAACGCAATCAGTAATTTGTGTTAGGATAGTAAGGTATTACAAGGTTCTAGCGCTAATTACTGCAGCGATGGGTTAAAGAAAAGTTTAGCTACTCCTAAAAGCTGGTGTTAAGTGACTCCACTTTTGCATAATTATTTAGCACCCCCTAAAAACCTCCCCAATACTCACCTCACGTCCCACGGCGAGAACGGTAGCTTGATCTGCCGCTTGTCCTGTCCGCGGCAGAGTGAGACTGGGGACAGTCCGCAAGATCAATATCGCGCAGGCAGCACAATCCTCCATGGAGTCCTATGGACTCCAGGAGCTGATACTCAGAGCAGCGCAGTAGCGCTACTACATTGTGTATGAGCGTATCACTGAGCTCCACAGCAATAAAACTCACACACTGCACATTACTGTATGAGCGTATCACAGAATCCACAGCTATAAAACTCACAGTAATGTGCGGTGTGTATGAGCGTATCACAGAATCCACAGCAATAAAACTCACAGTAATGTGCGGTGTGTATGAGCGTATCACAGAATCCACAGCAATAAAACTCTGCAACATGCAGCGTGAATTAGTAGTCTCTCATTTCTGTGTACTCTCTCTATCTCACCCCTCTGTCACACATCTCTCTCTATGATCAGTGTGACCACTCGCTCTCACTGTGACCCCTCGCTCTTTCATCCCACTCTCTCTATGACACCTCTCTCTGTGATCCCTCATCTCTTTCATCCCTTTCTGTGATCTCTCTCTGTGATCTCTCTCTGTGATCCCTCATCTCTTTCATCCCTTTCTGTGATCTCTCTCTGTGATCTCTCATCTCTTTCATCCCTTTCTGTGATCTCTCTCTGTGATCTTTCATCCCTTTCTGTGATCTCTCTCTGTGATCTCTCATCTCTTTCATTCCACTCTCTCTATGATCCCTCTCTCTGTGATCTCTCTCTGTGATCTCTCATCTCTTTCATCCCTTTCTGTGATCTCTCATCCCTTTCTGTGATCTCTCTCTGTGATCTCTCATCTCTTCCATTCCACTCTCTCTATGATCCCTCTCTCTGTGATCTCTCTCTGTGATCTCATCTTTCATCCCTTTCTGTGATCTCTCTCTGTGATCTCTCATCTCTTCCATTCCACTCTCTCTATGATCCCTCTCTCTGTGATCTCTCTCTGTGATCTCATCTTTCATCCCTTTCTGTGATCTCTCATCTCTTTCATTCCACTCTCTCTATGATCCCTCTCTGTGATCTCTCTCTATGATCCCTCTCTCTGTGATCTCTCATCTTTCATCCCTTTCTCTGTGATCTCATCTTTCATCCCTTTCTGTGATCTCTCTCTGTGATCTCTCATCTCTTCCATTCCACTCTCTCTATGATCTCTCTCTCTCTCTGTGATCTCTTATCTTTCATCCCTTTCTGTGATCTCTCTCTCTCTCTCTCTCTGATCTCATCTTTTTCATCCCTTTCTCTGTGATCTCTCATCTTTCATCCCTTTCTGTGATCTCTCTCTCTCTCTGTGATCTCTCATCTTTCATCCCTTTCTGTGATCTCTCTCTCTCTCTGTGATCTCTCTCTGATCTCTCATCTCTTTCATCCCTTTCTCTGTGATCTCTCTCTAATCCCTCTGTGATCTCTCTCTAATCCCTCTGTGATCTCTCTCTGTGATCTCTCATCTTTCATCCCTTTCTGTGATCTCTCTCTGTGATCTCTCATCTCTGTGATCCCTTTCTCTGTGATCTCTCATCTTTCATCCCTTTCTGTGATCTTTCTCTGTGATCTCACGCTGTGATCTCTCTCTGTGATCTCTCGTCTCTTTCATCCCTTTCTCTGTGATCTCTCCCTCTCTGATATCTCTCATCCCTCTCTGATCTCTTTCATAACTCTCTGTGATCCCTCTCTTTCATCTCCCTCTCTCTGTGATCCCTCTATGATCTCTCATCTCTTTCATCCCTCTATGTGATCCCTCTTTCATCCCTCTCTCTGTGATCTCTTTATCCCTCTCTCTGTGATCCCTCTTTCATCCCTCTCTGTGATCTTTTTCATCCCTCTCTCTGTGATCTCTTTCGTCCCTCTCTGTGATCTTTCATCTCTCTCTCTGTGATCCCTCTCTCTGTGATCTCTTTCATCCCTCTCTCTCTCTGTGATCTTTCATCTCTCTGTGATCTTTCATCTCTCTGTGATCCCTCTCTCTGTGATCTCTTTCATCCCTCTCTCTCTGTGATCTTTCATCTCTCTGTGATCCCTCTCTCTGTGATCTCTTTCATCCCTCTCTGTGATCTTTCATCCCTCTCTCTGTGATCCCTCTCTCTCTGTGATCCCTCTCTCTCTGTGATCCCTCCCTCTCTCTGTGATCCCTCTCTCTCTGTGATCCCTCTCTCTCTGTGATCCCTCTCTGTGATCTTTCATCCCTCTGTGATCTCTTTCATCCCCTCTCTGTGATCCCTCTTTCATCCCTCTCTCTGTGATCTTTCATCCCTCTCTCTGTGATCTTTCATCTCTCTCTCTGTGATCCCTCTCTCTCTCTGTGATCCCTCTCTCTGTGATCCCTTGCTCTGTGATCCCTCGCTCTGTGATCCCTCTCTCTGTGATCACTCTCTCTGTGATCACTCTCTCTGTGATCCCTCTCTCTCTGTGATCCCTCTCTCTGTGATCCCTCTCTGTGATCTTTCATCCCTCTGTGATCTCTTTCATCCCCTCTCTGTGATCTCTTTCACCCCTCTCTCTGTGATCTTTCATCTCTCTCTCTGTGATCTTTCATCTCTCTCTCTCTGTGATCTTTCATCTCTCTCTCTGTGATCCCTCTCTCTCTGTGATCCCTCTCTCTCTGTGATCCCTCCCTCTCTCTGTGATCCCTCTCTCTCTGTGATCCCTCTCTCTCTGTGATCCCTCTCTGTGATCTTTCATCCCTCTGTGATCTCTTTCATGCCCTCTCTGTGATCCCTCTTTCATCCCTCTATCTGTGATCTTTCATCCCTCTCTCTGTGATCTTTCATCTCTCTCTCTGTGATCCCTCACTCTCTCTGTGATCCCTCTCTCTGTGATCCCTCTCTCTGTGATCACTCTCTCTGTGATCCCTCTCTCTCTGTGATCCCTCTCTCTGTGATCCCTCTCTGTGATCTTTCATCCCCTCTCTGTGATCTCTTTCATCCCTCTCTCTGTGATCTTTCATCTCTCTCTCTGTGATCCCTCTCTCTCTGTGATCCCTCTCTCTCTGTGATCCCTCTCTATGCCTCTCCGGTGTTCAGTAAATTAAAATAAACGCTTATCCCAGGGGAATCTTATTTATCCCCCTGGATGCTGCTGCTGGGCTGGTCCTGCTCTTGCTGTGTCTTCTCTCCTCCTTTCCACATGGCCTGGAACCCCTGAAGGCTGATGGGGAGGATCACGTGCCCGAGGAGGAGGAGGAGGAGCAGCTGTTGGTGTCTCGTTCAACAGATGATGAACGCCGCCTACTGGCTGCTCTCCCCAATAATCCCCCTGCACCTTTTACATCACAGGGATGCTTGAGCTGTGTGCCGGCTGTTGCCACGGCGCCCTGTGGGATGGCGCCCTGTGGGATGGCGCCCTGCGGGATGGCGCCCTGTGGGATGGCGCCCTGTGGGATGGCGCCCTGCGGGATGGCGCCCTGCGGGATGGCGCCCTGTGCGGCTGCACAGCTCACACACCCCAAAGGCCGGCCCTGTGCTTGGGAACAGGGTGACAGCGGGAGGAGAAGTCAGGTACGGCGTGACAGCGGGCAGCGTGTTGTGACTTGTACCACCACTGTGAAGTCTAAGGGTGCACTGAGCAAACGCTTAGTGAAGTGAGGCAAGCAGTATAAATCCGAATCTTCATCCAGTGACTGAGGATTCGGATTTTTGCGCCCCTCCCTCACTTCCGCCATAAGGCGGCTGCCTAACCACCTTATAGGAAGCACCGGCCCTGTCTGCCTGGCAGGGATTGGAGCTCCGCCCCCTCCTGCACACAAATCATTCCTTGACTCCCCCTTGCTTTGCTCCAGGAACCTAAAGTCTGCCTCCCTTCCTCAGCGCCGCCTCTGCTCCTTCACGCTGTGTTTCCACACCTCCCTCACTGATAACACGGAAAGCTGACTTTGTTTCACAGATTCCTCCCCACAGACACATCACCCGGCCGCCCCCAGCCAGCCAGGCGCACAAGTTTGAAACACTTTCTGTGATCTTAGCAGGAGAGGTGTTTCAAAATTGTGGGTGACCAAAAATGCCCGTAAGTTCCAACCCCTTCCCCCTGGCCTGCCGTATGAGTAGTGCTGGATATCAGGTGGATGAGTCTGGCAGAGGCGTTCATTGCAGACTTTACAGGAGTGAGGTGTGAGAGGTGCAGGATGTGAGGTGGATGAGTCTGGCAGAGGCAATCATTACAGACTGTAGAGGGGCGAGGTGTGAGAGGTGCACGATGTGAGGTGGATGAGTCTGGCAGAGGCAATCATTACAGACTGTAGAGGGGTGAGGTGTGAGAGGTGCAGGATGTGAGGTGGATGAGTCTGGCAGAGGCAATCATTACAGACTGTAGAGGGGCGAGGTGTGAGAGGTGCACGATGTGAGGTGGATGAGTCTGGCAGAGGCAATCATTACAGACTGTAGAGGGGTGAGGTGTGAGAGGTGCAGGATGTGAGGTGGATGAGTCTGGCAGAGGCGTTCTTTACAGACTTTAGAGGGGTGAGGTGTGAGAGGTGCACGATGTGAGGTGGATGAGTCTGGCAGAGGCAATCATTACAGACTGTAGAGGGATAGTCTGGGATCCTTTAAGGTCGGTCACTAGAGGGATGTCAATTCTGGGTTAGTTTCCAGGTTTTTGATCTGTAGGCAGAATGTAGTGATTTTTAGAAAAGTCGAGGGTTGCATAAAAGGACCCCCCTCACCCATGGCTATTTGATGACAGTCTATGCTCATGGACGCCCCGGACGATTCTTTTCACTCTCCTGATTCACAGAGGCTTATAATGGTGGCGCGCACCCCTTAAAGTCATTTTTTGGTTGTTTTTTTTCCCTTTTCGCAGGGTCAGATGCCGTCCTGTGCTATGAGGACTCAGTGGAGGAGGTAGGAACCTGCGCCGAGCATGCGTACCTTGGGGAAGGAGTGACCGACATTGAGTGTTGCTGGAACATTAAATACAGCTATAAAACCGACGCTGCGTCTCCCTGCCAGGCCTGCCGGTGAGTGGGCAGCTCCCTCTACAAGGTACCGATATGGACGATGTTATAGCAGAGGACGACCAGTGACCCAGTGTCAAGAGCTTGATGTGTCTCCCTGTAAACAACAAGCCTGAGCACATCTCCCCCCCCACATCATATCACAACCCTCTTTCATTATATCACTCCCCTCCCAACTTTATATCACACCCTCCCTCTTTGTATCACACCCTCCCTCTTTGTATCACACCCTCCCTCTTTGTATCACACCCTCCCTCTATATATCACACCCTCCCTCTATATATCACACCCTCTTCTTTATATCACACCCTCCCTCTATATATCACACCCTCCCTCTATATATCACACCCTCTTCTTTATATCACACCCTCCCTCTTTGTATCACACCCTCCCTCTTTGTATCACACCCTCCCTCTTTGTATCACACCCTCCCTCTATATATCACACCCTCTTCTTTATATCACACCCTCCCTCTTGATATCACACCTCCTCTTCTTTATATCATACCTATTGTACAGCGCTGCAGAATATGCTGGCGTTTTATAAATAAAGAATAATAATAATCTCCTCTTCTTTATATCGCACCCCTCCCTCTTTATGTCAAACCACCAACTTTATAACACACCCCTACTTCATTATATCACTCCCCTCCTAAATTTTATATCACCCCCCTCCCTCATTTTATCACTCCCCTATATCATTCTTCTCCTACTTCATATCACACCCTCCCTCTTTATATCACATATCCTCTTCTTTATATCACATCCCCTCTTCTTTATATCACACCTCCTCTTCTTTATATCACACCTCCTCTTCTTTATATCACACCATCCCTCTTTATATCTCCCCTCCTCTTCTTTATATCACAACCCCTCCCTCTATGTTTCACATTTTGTTCCCTCTTGCTTACTCTCGATGTCTCCCCGTGTTGCTATATGTCTCTTTATTCTGCGCTCACATGCCACTCTCTTCACACTCACCGGTCTGTCTGTTGCAGTCCTGCTCAGTGGAGTGAGTGGAGTCGGTGGTCTCCATGTACAGTTTCCTGCACAGAAGGGGTTGAGATCAGACGTCGGACCTGCATAGGTCAGGGAGACTGTCCGGGCTTGTCCGTGGAGGTCCAGTCCTGTGTCCTACAGGAATGCTGCCCAGGTGAGCATTACAGGGGGCTGTGCTGGCCCACACCACCGCTCTCATCCCTATCCACCCTCCATGTCCCCTCCCATTCTCTATTCACTCACCATGTCCCCATCCCCTCTGTTTTTTTGGCCCTATCCTCCATAGAACTCTGTCTCCACAATCCTTTCCCTTCCCCCCAAACCCTTTCTTCCCCATTTACATGAAGTCCTGTTCCCGCAGGGGACGGCGGATGGTCGGAATGGTCCCAGTGGTCGCCATGCTCTGTCACTTGTGAAAAAGGACAAACAAAGAGGACGAGGGAATGTAATAACCCAGTGCCAACCTGCAATGGATCCTGCCAGGGGCCCAGGAAGGAAGAAATCCAGTGCGACACACACCAGATCTGTCCCAGTGAGTGCTCACTCAGACTCGGAGAATATCCAGATATATAGCATTAAATGTGAATTTATAGCAGAGCGAACCTTATTAAAGCACAGCTGTGTCACCCCGTTCCTCATGGCCGGTGCCTGAGTGTGACCGGAAACCCTGAAAGAGATGGGGCAACCCGAGGCTCATTAACCATTTTACCATGTCTCATGACATTTACCCATGAGATAATAAAACACCTAACACGTGTTCGCTATAACTGCCAGGACTTTATATTACAGGCCGAACACCCCTTATCTGAAACCCTGGGACCAAGAGTTTAGGACCTGGGATTTTTGAATATTTCCATACAATAAAGAAATATTTTAGGGATTGGACAACTGGCTCAGGCTTTTTAGTACATGGCCTTTAGTACATAACCAGCCGGCTCAACTTACCTGTGCTTATAATGGCCAGGTTAACCAGCCGGCTCAACTTACCTGTGCTTATAATGGCCAGGTTAACCAGCCGGCTCAACTTACCTGTGCTTATAATGGTCAGGTTAACCAGCCGGCTCAACTTACCGGTCCTTATAATGGCCAGGTTAACCAGCCCGCTCAACTTACCTGTGCTTATAATGGCTGGGTTAACCAGCCGGCTCAACTTACCAGTCCGACCTGGCTAACCAGCCTGCTGAACTTACCAGTCCTTCTAATGACCTGGCTAACCAGCCTGCTGAACTTATCAGTCCTTCTAATGACCTGGCTAACCAGCCTGCTGAACTTACCGGTCCTTCTAATGACCTGGCTAACCAGCCTGCTGAACTTACCAGTCCTTCTAATGACCTGGCTAACCAGCCTGCTGAACTTACCAGTCCTTCTAATGACCTGGCTAACCAGCCTGCTGAACTTACCGGTCCTTCTAATGACCTGGCTAACCAGCCTGCTGAACTTACCAGTCCTTCTAATGACCTGGCTAACCAGCCTGCTGAACTTACCAGTCCTTCTAATGACCTGGCTAACCAGCCTGCTGAACTTACCGGTCCTTCTAATGACCTGGCTAACCAGCCTGCTGAACTTACCAGTCCTTCTAATGACCTGGCTAACCAGCCTGCTGAACTTACCGGTCCTTCTAATGACCTGGCTAACCAGCCTGCTGAACTTACAGTCCTTCTAATGACCTGGCTAACCAGCCTGCTGAACTTACCAGTCCTTCTAATGACCTGGCTAACCAGCCTGCTGAACTTACCAGTCCTTCTAATGACCTGGCTAACCAGCCTGCCTGAACTTACCGGGGCCTTCTAATGACCTGGCTAACCAGCCTGCTGAACTTACCAGTCCTTCTAATGACCTGGCTAACCAGCCTGCTGAACTTACCGGTCCTTCTAATGACCTGGCTAACCAGCCTGCTGAACTTACCAGTCCTTCTAATGACCTGGCTAACCAGCCTGCTGAAATTACCGGTCCTTCTAATGACCTGGCTGACAAGCTTAAATGATATGATAGTTTAGGGACTAGCCACAAATGAAGCACTGCATACAGAGACAATATGAGAAGACAATCCAGAGTAAGGTACAACATAATAAACTCATCAGCCAAGCCAAGGAGAAAAGCAAGAAAGTCAAAACGAGCTAAAGGTCACACCACAAGAAAAGTAAGACTACCTATGCACACACTCTCAGGTAGTAGAGACTGTCATAGGGCGAGTAACAGGAAATCCGGTGGATTTATATAGCCGTAACGATGATGTCATCACTCTGGGCTCAGATGGGAATGAGGCATGAATCTGGCAGCAATCTGATGATGCTGGTGGGAGTTGACATAGATATGTGGCTGGCGGCAGCAGAATTTCCAATTTCAGATAAAGAACAATGCAGGACGGCAGTGACACAGCAGGAGGAGGGTGACGGCACCGCAACATATGGCAGCTTTCATGCAGTCATTGGATTCTGTACTCGTGTTATCCACACGATACTAAGCTTTAATGGTCACTGCGGTACGTTAGGCAGAGTGCTGTGGGTAACCGATGTCTCCAAATCTCTGTCTCCAGTTCACGGCTCCTGGAGTGAATGGGGGCAATGGGGACAGTGCTCTGGCGCTTGCATCACAGAGGGCTCTGGCATCTTCCCCACTCAAACACGACACCGAATATGCAACAACCCACCGCCATCAAGCAGCCCGCCAGGAGAACCCTGCAAAGAAGATCGCCAGCAAAATCAAGACTGCAAGACCCTGCCCTTCTGCCCAGGTGAAAATAATCCAAAAATCCAGGTTATATAATAGAAACATGTTTTTTATGGAGTTACAGTATTTATAATGTTCTATTATGTTTAGGGTTAGGGTTACATTTCAGCTAGGGTTATATTTTGGGTTAAGGTTATAGTTCGGGTTAGTTTTATATTTAGGGTTAGTTTTGTATTTGTTATTTTTGTATTTAGGGTTAGTTTTATATTAGGGTTAGTTTTGTATTTAGGGTCAGTTTTGTATTTAGGGTTAGTTTTATATTTTGGGTTAGTCTTGTAGTTAGGGTTAGTCTTGTAGTTAGGGTTAGTTTTATATTTAGGGTTAGTTTTATATTTAGGGTTAGTTTTATATTTAGGGTTAGTCTTGTAGTTGGGGTTAGTTTTATATTTAGGGTTAGTTTTATATTTAGGGTTAGTCTTGTAGTTGGGGTTAGTTTTATATTTAGGGTTAGTCTTGTAGTTAGGGTTAGTCTTGTAGTTAGGGTTAGTCTTGTAGTTAGGGTTAGTTTTATATTTAGGGTTAGTTTTATATTAGGGTTAGTCTTGTAGTTAGGGTTAGTTTTGTATTTAGGGGTAGTTTTATATTTAGGGTTAGTTTTATATTTAGGGTTAGTCTTGTAGTTAGGGTTAGTTTTGTATTTAGGGTTAGTCTTGTAGTTAGGGTTAGTTTTGTATTTAGGGTTAGTTTTATAGTTAGGGTTAGTTTTATATTAGGGTTAGTTTTATATTAGGGTTAGTCTTGTAGTTAGGGTTAGTTTTGTAGTTAGGGTTAGTTTTGTAGTTAGGGTTAGTTTTACATTTAGGGTTTTATATTTAGGGTTAGTTTTATAGTTAGGGTTAGTTTTATAGTTAGGGTTAGTTTTATATTTAGGGTTAGTCTTGTAGTTAGGGTTAGTTTTGTAGTTAGGGTTAGTTTTGTAGTTAGGGTTAGTTTTACATTTAGGGTTTTATATTTAGGGTTAGTTTTATAGTTAGGGTTAGTTTTATAGTTAGGGTTAGTTTTATATTTAGGGTTAGTCTTGTAGTTAGGGTTAGTTTTGTATTTAGGGTTAGTTTTATATTTAGGGTTAGTTTTGTATTTAGGGTTAGTTTTATATTAGGGTTAGTTTTATATTAGGGTTAGTTTTATATTAGGGTTAGTCTTGTAGTTAGGGTTAGTTTTGTATTTAGGGTTAGTTTTATATTTAGGGTTAGTTTTATATTTAGGGTTAGTCTTGTAGTTAGGGTTAGTTTTGTATTTAGGGGTAGTTTTAAATTTAGGGTTAGTTTTATAGTTAGGGTTAGTTTTGTATTTAGGGTTAGTTTTATATTTAGGGTTAGTTTTATATTTAGGGTTAGTCTTGTAGTTCGGGTTAGTTTTATATTTAGGGTTAGTTTTATATTTAGGGTTAGTTTTATAGTTAGGGTTAGTTTTATATTTAGGGTTAGTTTTATAGTTAGGGTTAGTTTTATATTAGGGTTAGTCTTGTAGTTAGGGTTAGTTTTGTATTTAGGGTTAGTCTTGTAGTTCGGGTTAGTTTTATATTTAGGGTTAGTTTTATATTTAGGGTTAGTTTTATATTTAGGGTTAGTCTTGTAGTTAGGGTTAGTTTTATATTTAGGGTTAGTTTTGTATTTAGGGTTAGTTTTATATTAGGGTTAGTTTTATATTAGGATTAGTTTTATATTTAGGGTTAGTTTTATATTTAGGGTTAGTCTTGTAGTTAGGGTTAGTTTTGTATTTAGGGGTAGTTTTATATTTAGGGTTAGTTTTATATTTAGGGTTAATTTTGTATTTAGGGTTAGTTTTATATTAAGGTTAGTTTTAGATTTAGGGTTAGTTTTAGATTTAGGGTTAGTTTTATATTTAGGGTTAGTTTTGTATTTAGGGTTAGTTTTATATTTAGGGTTAGTTTTATATTTAGGGTTAGTTTTGTATTTAGGGTTAGTTTTATATTTAGGGTTAGTTTTATATTTAGGGTTAGTTTTGTATTTAGGGTTAGTTTTGTATTTAGGGTTAGTTTTATATTTAGGGTTAGTTTTGTATTTAGGGTTAGTTTTATATTTAGGGTTAGTTTTGTATTTAGGGTTAGTTTTATATTTAGGGTTAGTTTTGTATTTAGGGTTAGTTTTATATTTAGGGTTAGTTTTGTATTTAGGGTTAGTTTTATATTAGGGTTAGTTTTATATTTAGGGTTAGTTTTATATTTAGGGTTAGTTTTATATTAGGGTTAGTTTTATATTTAGGGTTAGTTTTATAGTTAGGGTTAGTTTTATATTTAGGGTTAGTTTTATATTAGGGTTAGTTTTATATTAGGGTTAGTTTTATATTACAGTTAGTCTTGTAGTTAGGGTTAGTTTTGTATTTAGGGTTAGTTTCATATTTAGGGTTTTGTATTTAGGGTTAGTTTTATATTAGGGTTAGTTTTATATTAGGGTTAGTTTTATATTTAGGGTTAGTTTTATATTTAGGGTTAGTTTTATAGTTAGGGTTAGTTTTATATTTAGGGTTAGTTTTATAGTTAGGGTTAGTTTTATATTTAGGGTTAGTCTTGTAGTTAGGGTTAGTTTTATATTTAGGGTTAGTTTTATATTTAGGGTTAGTCTTGTAGTTAGGGTTAGTTTTATATTTAGGGTTAGTTTTATATTTAGGGTTAGTTTTATATTAGGGTTAGTTTTATATTAGGGTTAGTCTTGTAGTTAGGGTTAGTTTTGTATTTAGGGTTAGTTTTGTAGTTGGGGTTAGTTTTGTATTTGGGTTAGTTTTGTAGTTAGGGTTAGTTTTGTATTAGTTAGTTTTATATTAGGGTTAGTTTTATATTTAGTGTTAGGGTTAGTTTTGTATTTAGGGTTTGTATTATATTTAGGGTTAGGGTTAGTTTTGTATTTAGGGTTAGTTTTATATTTAGGGTTAGTTTTATATTTAGGGTTAGTTTTATATTTAGGGTTAGTTTTGTATTTAGGGTTAGTTTTATTTAGGGTTAGTTTTGTATTTAGGGTTAGTTTTATATTAGGGTTAGTTTTATATTGGGGTTAGTTTTATATTTAGGGTTAGTTTTATATTTAGGGTTAGTCTTGTAGTTAGGGTTAGTTTTATATTTAGGGTTAGTTTTATATTAGGGTTAGTTTTATATTAGGGTTAGTTTTATATTAGGGTTAGTTTTATATTTAGGGTTAGTTTTATATTAGGGTTAGTCTTGTAGTTAGGGTTAGTTTTGTAGTTAGGGTTAGTTTTGTAGTTGGGGTTAGTTTTGTATTTGGGTTAGTTTTGTAGTTAGGGTTAGTTTTGTAGTTAGGGTTAGTTTTGTATTAGTTAGTTTTATATTAGGGTTAGTTTTATATTTAGTGTTAGGGTTAGTTTTGTATTTAGGGTTTGTATTATATTTAGGGTTAGGGTTAGTTTTGTATTTAGGGTTTGTATTATATTTAGGGTTAGGGTTAGTTTTGTATTTAGGGTTTGTATTATATTTAGGGTTAGGGTTAGTTTTGTATTTAGGGTTTGTATTATATTTAGGGTTAGGGTTAGTTTTGTATTTAGGGTTTGTATTATATTTTGGGTTAGGGTTAGTTTTGTATTTAGGGTTTGTATTATATTTAGGGTTAGGGTTAGTTTTGTATTTAGGGTTTGTATTATATTTTGGGTTAGGGTTAGTTTTGTATTTAGGGTTTGTATTATATTTAGGGTTAGGGTTTGTATTATATTTAGGGTTAGGGTTAGTTTTGTATTTAGGGTTTGTATTATATTTAGGGTTAGTTTTGTATTTAGGGTTTGTATTATATTTAGGGTTAGGGTTTGTATTATATTTAGGGTTTGTATTATATTTAGGGTTAGGGTTAGTTTTGTATTTAGGGTTTGTATTATATTTAGGGTTAGGGTTAGTTTTGTATTTAGGGTTTGTATTATATTTAGGGTTTGTATTATATTCAGGGTTAGTATTATAGTTAGGGTTAGTTTTATAGTTAGGGTCAGTTTTGTGTTTAGGGTTTGTATTTAGGGTTATTGTAGCGTGGGGTCCCGTTCCCACGTGCAGAATGCTCCCTCTTGCCGTGAGTATCCTGAAGGAGTACTGATTCTTGCTCAAAACCCAGTCAATCACCGAGCTCCATGCAGGGTGAAAACCAAACTGAATAACTTTATTTACAGCTACAAACAGAGAGGTGAATGTACAGAAAACAATGAAAACCATGCCCCAGCGTTTCCATGCTGCAGAGCCTCTCAATAGCCTCCCCCTCCAACAAAGGCAAAAAGCAAGGGGGTAGGCAGAACTAGTTTAAACCAGTTCCTGAGGGGTGACGTGCATGGAAGCAGGGAAAGACAAAGGAATCCATTAGTTACAGATACACATAAGGGAAACAACACAGTGTATACAACATGACACTACAATGAATACATAAGGGAATAATAATAGAACACATAATCAGGGAATAGGACGCAGAAAACACAAACACCCTGCATCTAGACCTGCAGCACATGGAGACTTTAACATAGGAGAGGGCTGGAAAACAACATAAAACATCAGACCCGCACCTCCCAAAAGCATCTCTAGGTCCATGTACCCCAAGTCCAAAGTGACTCTCGTCACAGTTATATTCAGGGTTAGTTTTATATTTTTTGGTTCCTCTCTTCCGGCAGTTAACGGACAGTGGAGTGGATGGAAGAAGGTCTCCGAATGTTCGGTCACCTGTGGCCTTGGGCGAGTGAAAGAGGAGCGAGTATGTGATAACCCAGCACCCAAACATAGAGGCAAAGCCTGTGCTGGGTCACCCACCAGGAGCATTATCTGCAACACTGAAGTGCCATGTCCCAGTAAGTATGAGACCACAAGCTCCTTATACAAAGATTCTGTGTCCCTGTGGGTCCAGGCTGGGGGTCTCCTGCTCTTTATACAGAGGTTCCGTGTCCCTGTGGGTCCAGGCTGGGGTCTCCTGCTCTTTATACAGAGGTTCCGTGTCCCTGTGGGTCCAGGCTGGGGTCTCCTGCTCTTTATAAAGAGGTTCTGTGTCGCTGGGGTCTCCTGCTCTTTATACAGAGGTTCCGTGTCCCTGTGGGTCCAGGCTGGGGTCTCCTGCTCTTATACAGAGGTTCCGTGTCCCTGTGGGTCCAGGCTGGGGGTCTCCTGCTCTTTATACAGAGGTTCCGTGTCCCTGTGGGTCCAGGCTGGGGTCTCCTGCTCTTTATACAGAGGTTCCGTGTCCCTGTGGGTCCAGGCTGGGGTCTCCTGCTCTTTATAAAGAGGTTCTGTGTCGCTGGGGTCTCCTGCTCTTTATACAGAGGTTCCGTGTCCCTGTGGGTCCAGGCTGGGGTCTCCTGCTCTTTATAAAGAGGTTCTGTGTCCCTGTGGGTCCAGGCTGGGGGTCTCCTGCTCTTTATACAGAGGTTCCGTGTCCCTGTGGGTCCAGGCTGGGGTCTCCTGCTCCTTATACAGAGGTTCAGGGCAGCCATCAGAAATGATGGGGCCCCTTACTAAACATCACGATGGGGCCCCCCGGCACTCCCTCAAACTCTAACAGCTTTTCTCCCCCTTCAAAAAAAAAAGGACATAACATAGCACCACAGCAATAAAACGCACAGTAATGTGCGGTGTGTATGAACGTATCACAGAATCCACAGCAATAAATCTCACAGTAACGGGCTGTATATGATGGCCTCTGGGTCTGGTCCCTGGGGTTTGTGCTCTGGGCCTTGGGGTCTGGTCTGGGCCCTGGGTTTGGTCCCTGGGACTGGGCCTTGGGGTCTGGTCCATGGGGCTGGGCCTTGGGGTCTGGTCCATGGGGCTGGGCCTTGGGGCCTGGTCCATGGGGCTGGGCCTTGGGGTCTGGTCCATGGGGCTGGGCCTTGGGGTCTGGTCCATGGGGCTGGGCCTTGGGGTCTGGTCCATGGGGCTGGGCCTTGGGGCCTGGTCCATGGGGCTGGGCCTTGGGGCCTGGTCCATGGGGCTGGGCCTTGGGCCTGGTCCATGGGGCTGGGCCTTGGGTCTGGTCCATGGGGCTGGGCCTTGGGGTCTGGTCCATGGGGCTGGGCCTTGGGGTTTGGTCCATGGGGCTGGGCCTTGGGGTCTGGTCCATGGGGTCTGGTCCATGGGGCTGGGCCTTGGGGCCTGGTCCATGGGGCTGGGCCTTGGGGTCTGGTCCATGGGGCTGGACCTTGGGGTCTGGTCCATGGGGCTGGGCCTTGGGGCCTGGTCCCTGGGGTCTGGACCATGGGCTTTGGAGTCTGGGCCTTGGGGTCTGGGCCCTGGCTCACCACTCCGCTGCAGAGACACAGCTCCGGATTCGGACTCCGAGTCAGATACCGGAGCTGTAAAAGGGTGACGCCGCTGCCGAGGGGGGCCCGGGCCCCTTACGGCAGCATAGGGCGTAATGCCCTGAAGGCGGCCCTGCAGAGGTTCCGTGTCCCTGTGGGTCCAGGCTGGGGTCTCCTGCTCTATATACAGAGGTTCCGCGTCCCTGTGGGCCCAGGCTGGGGTCTCCTGCTCTTTATACAGAGGTTCCGTGTCCCTGTGGGTCCAGGCTGGGGTCTCCTGTTCCTTATACAGAGGTTGTGTCCCTGTGGGTCCAGGCTGGGGTCTCCTGCTCTTTATACAGAGGTTCCGTGTCCCTGTGGGTCCAGGCTGGGGTCTCCTGCTCCTTATACAGAGGTTCCGTGTCTCTGTGGGTCCAGGTTGGGGTCTCCTGCTCTTTATACAGAGGTTCGTGTCCCTGTGGGTCCAGGCTGGGGTCTCCTGGTCTTTATACAGAGGTTCGTGTCCCTGTGGGTCCAGGCTGGGGTCTCCTGCTCTTTATACAGAGGTTCCGTGTCCCTGTGGGTCCAGGCTGGGGTCTCCTGCTCCTTATACAGAGGTTCCGTGTCCCTGTGGGTCCAGGCTGGGGTCTCCTGCTCTTTATACAGAGGTTCCGTGTCCCTGTGGGTCCAGGCTGGGGTCTCCTGCTCTTTATACAGAGGTTCCGTGTCCCTGTGGGTCCAGGCTGGGGTCTCCTGCTCTTTATACAGAGGTTCCGTGTCTCTGTGGGTCCAGGCTGGGGTCTCCTGCTCCTTATACAGAGGTTCCGTGTCCCTGTGGGTCCAGGCTGGGGTCTCCTGCTCTTTATACAGAGGTTCGTGTCCCTGTGGGTCCAGGCTGGGGTCTCCTGGTCTTTATACAGAGGTTCGTGTCCCTGTGGGTCCAGGCTGGGGTCTCCTGCTCTTTATACAGAGGTTCCGTGTCCCTGTGGGTCCAGGCTGGGGTCTCCTGCTCCTTATACAGAGGTTCCGTGTCCCTGTGGGTCCAGGCTGGGGTCTCCTGCTCTTTATACAGAGGTTCCGTGTCCCTGTGGGTCCAGGCTGGGGTCTCCTGCTCTTTATATAGAGGTTCCGTGTCCCTGTGGGTCCAGGCTGGGGTCTCCTGCTCTTTATACAGAGGTTCGTGTCCCTGTGGGCCCAGGCTGGCGTCTCCTGCTCTTTATACAGAGGTTTCGTGTCCCTGTGGGTCCAGGCTGGGGTCTCCTGCTCTTTATACAGAGGTTCGTGTCCCTGTGGTTCCAGGCTGGGGTCTCCTGCTCTTTATACAGAGGTTCCGTGTCCCTGTGGGTCCAGGCTGGGTCTCCTGTTCCTTATACAGAGGTTCCGTGTCCCTGTGGTCCAGGCTGGGGTCTCCTGCTCTTTATACAGAGGTTCCGTGTCCTGTGTGGGTCCAGGCTGGGGTCTCCTGCTCTATATACAGAGGTTCGCGTCCCTGTGGGCCCAGGCTGGGTCTCCTGCTCCTTATACAGAGGTTCCGTGTCCCTGTGGGTCCAGGCTGGGGTCTCCTGCTCTTTATACAGAGGTTCCGTGTCCCTGTGGGTCCAGGCTGGGGTCTCCTGCTCTTTATACAGAGGTTCCGTGTCCTGTGGGTCCAGGCTGGGGTCTCCTGCTCCTTATACAGAGGTTCGTGTCCCTGTGGTCCAGGCTGGGGTCTCCTGCTCTTTATACAGAGGTTCCGTGGCCCTGTGGGTCCAGGCTGGGGTCTCCTGCTCTTTATACAGAGGTTCCGTGGCCCTGTGGGTCCAGGCTGGGGTCTCCTGCTCTTTATACAGAGGTTCCGTGTCCCTGTGGGTCCAGGCTGGGGTCTCCTGCTCTTTATACAGAGGTTCCGTGTCCCTGTGGGTCCAGGCTGGGGTCTCCTGCTCCTTATACAGAGGTTCCGTGTCCCTGTGGGTCCAGGCTGGGGTCTCCTGCTCCTTATACAGAGGTTCCGTGTCCCTGTGGGTCCAGGCTGGGGTCTGCTGCTCTTTATACAGAGGTTCCGTGGCCCTGTGGGTCCAGGCTGGGGTCTCCTGCTCTTTATACAGAGGTTCTGTGGGTCCAGGCTGGGTCTCCTGCTCTTTATACAGAGGTTCCGTGTCCCTGTGGGTCCAGGCTGGGGTCTCCTGCTCTTTATACAGAGGTTCCGTGTCCCTGTGGGTCCAGGCTGGGGTCTGCTGCTCCTTATACAGAGGTTCCGTGTCCCTGTGGGTCCAGGCTGGGGTCTCCTGCTCTTTATACAGAGGTTCTGTGGGTCCAGGCTGGGGTCTCCTGCTCTTTATACAGAGGTTCCGTGGCCCTGTGGGTCCAGGCTGGGGTCTCCTGCTCTTTATACAGAGGTTCCGTGTCCCTGTGGGTCCAGGCTGGGGTCTCCTGCTCTTTATACAGAGGTTCCGTGGCCTGTGGGTCCAGGCTGGGGTCTCCTGCTCTTTATACAGAGGTTCCGTGTCCCTGTGGGTCCAGGCTGGGGTCTCCTGCTCCTATACAGAGATTCCGTGTCCCTGTGGGTCCAGGCTGGGGTCTCCTGCTCCTTATACAGAGGTTCCGTGTCCCTGTGGGTCCAGGCTGGGGTCTCCTGCTCTTTATACAGAGGTTCCGTGTCCCTGTGGGTCCAGGCTGGGGTCTCCTGCTCCTTATACAGAGGTCCGTGTCCCTGTGGGTCCAGGCTGGGGTCTCCTGCTCCTTATACAGAGGTTCCGTGTCCCTGTGGGTCCAGGCTGGGTCTCCTGCTCTTTATACAGAGGTTCCGTGTCCCTGTGGGTCCAGGCTGGGGTCTCCTGCTCATTATACAGAGTTCCGTGTCCCTGTGGGTCCAGGCTGGGGTCTCCTGCTCCTTATACAGAGGTTCCGTGTCCCTGTGGGTCCAGGCTGGGGTCTCCTGCTCTTTATACAGAGTTCCGTGTCCCTGTGGTCCAGGCTGGGGTCTCCTGCTCCTTATACAGAGGTTCCGTGTCCCTGTGGGTCCAGGCTGGGGTCTCCTGCTCCTTATACAGAGGTTCCGTGTCCCTGTGGGTCCAGGCTGGGGGGTTCCTGCTCCTTATACAGAGGTTCCGTGGCCCTGTGGGTCCAGGCTGGGGTCTCCTGCTCTCTTATACAGAGGTTCCGTGTCCCTGTGTGTGGTCCAGGCTTGGGTCTCCTGCTCTTTATACAGAGGTTCCGTGGCCGTGCTGTGGTCCAGGCTGGGGTCTCCTGCTCCTTATACAGAGGTTCCGTGTCCCTGTGGGTCCAGGCTGGGGTTCTCCTGCTCCTTATACAGAGGTTCCGTTGGCCTGTGGGTCCAGGCTGGGGTCTCCTGCTCCTTATAGGCAGAGGTTCCGTGTTCCCTGTGGGTGTGCCAGGCTGGGGTCTCCTGCTCCTTATACAGAGGTGGTCCGTGGGCCCTGTGGGTCCAGGCTGGTGGGTCTTCTGCCGTTGCTCCTTATATAGTGTGTGTGGGTCCAGCTGTTTGAGGTTCCTGTCCCGTGTGTGCCCTGTGGGTCCAGACTGGGGTCTCCTGCTCCTTATACAGAGGTTCCGTGTCCCTGTGGGTCCAGGCTGGGGTCTCCTGCTCTTTATACAGAGGTTCCGTGTCCCTGTGGGTCCAGGCTGGGGTCTCCTGCTCTTTATACAGAGGTTCCGTGTCCCTGTGGGTCCAGGCTGGGTCTCCTCCTGCTCTATACAGAGGTTCCGTGTCCCTGTGGGTCCAGGCTGGGGTCTCCTGCTCTTTATACAGAGGTTCCGTGTCCCTGTGGGTCCAGGCTGGGGTCTCCTGCTCTTTATACAGAGGTTCCGTGGCCCTGTGGGTCCAGGCTGGGGTCTCCTGCTCCTTATACAGAGGTTCCGTGTCCCTGTGGGTCCAGGCTGGGGTCTCCTGCTCCTTATACAGAGGTTCCGTGGCCTGTGGGTCCAGGCTGGGGTCTCCTGCTCTTTATACAGAGGTTCCGTGGCCCTGTGGGTCCAGGCTGGGGTCTCCTGCTCCTTATACAGAGGTTCCGTGTCCCTGTGGGTCCAGGCTGGGTCTCCTGCTCCTTATACAGAGGTTCCGTGGCCCTGTGGGTCCAGGCTGGGGTCTCCTGCTCCTTATACAGAGGTTCCGTGTCCCTGTGGGTCCAGGCTGGGGTCTCCTGCTCTTATACAGAGGTTCCGTGTCCCTGTGGGTCCAGGCTGGGGTCTCCTGCTCTTTATACAGAGGTTCCGTGTCCCTGTGGGTCCAGGCTGGGGTCTCCTGCTCTTTATACAGAGGTTCCGTGTCCCTGTGGGTCCAGGCTGGGGTCTCCTGCTCTTTATACAGAGGTTCCGTGTCCCTGTGGGTCCAGGCTGGGGTCTCCTGCTCCTTATACAGAGGTTCGTGTCCCTGTGGGTCCAGGCTGGGGTCTCCTGCTCTTTATACAGAGGTTCCGTGGCCCTGTGGGTCCAGGCTGGGGTCTCCTGCTCCTTATACAGAGGTTCCGTGTCCCTGTGGGTCCAGGCTGGGGTTCCTGCTCCTTATACAGAGGTTCCGTGGCCCTGTGGGTCCAGGCTGGGGTCTCCTGCTCTGTATACAGAGGTTCCGTGGCCCTGTGGTGGTCAGGCTGGGGTGTCTCCTGCTCCTTATACAGAGGTTCCGTGTCCCTGTGGGTCCAGGCTGGGGTCTCCTTCTCCTTCAGAGGTTCCGTGGCCCTGTGGGTCCAGTGCTGGGGGTCTCCTGCTCCTTATACAGAGGTTCCGTGTCCCTGTGGGTCCAGGCTGGGGTCTCCTGCTCTTTATACAGAGGTTCCGTGTCCCTGTGGGTCCAGGCTGGGGTCTCCTGCTCTTTATACAGAGGTTCCGTGTCCCTGTGGGTCCAGGCTGGGGTCTCCTGCTCTTTATACAGAGGTTCCGTGGCCCTGTGGGTCCAGGCTGGGGTCTCCTGCTCCTTATACAGAGGTTCCGTGTCCCTGTGGGTCCAGGCTGGGGTCTCCTGCTCCTTATACAGAGGTTCCGTGGCCCTGTGGGTCCAGGCTGGGGTCTCCTGCTCTTTATACAGAGGTTCCGTGGCCCTGTGGGTCCAGGCTGGGGTCTCCTGCTCCTTATACAGAGGTTCCGTGTCCCTGTGGGTCCAGGCTGGGGTCTCCTGCTCCTTATACAGAGGTTCCGTGGCCCTGTGGGTCCAGGCTGGGGTCTCCTGCTCCTTATACAGAGGTTCCGTGTCCCTGTGGGTCCAGGCTGGGGTCTCCTGCTCTTTATACAGAGGTTCCGTGTCCCTGTGGGTCCAGGCTGGGGTCTCCTGCTCTTTATACAGAGGTTCCGTGTCCCTGTGGGTCCAGGCTGGGGTCTCCTGCTCCTTATACAGAGGTTCCGTGGCCCTGTGGGTCCAGGCTGGGGTCTCCTGCTCTTTATACAGAGGTTCCGTGTCCCTGTGGGTCCAGGCTGGGGTCTCCTGCTCCTTATACAGAGGTGGCATGGTGGAGCAGGAGGGGCTTTGCTCTTGCCGTGTGACGTCCTGATTGGCTTTGGTTTCGGCAGTTGACGGGCAGTGGTCGGAGTGGCCAGAGTGGTCGAAATGTGAGCGTCTGCGCGATGAGATCCGCTGTAAGACGAGGTCGGGGCTGCAGTTCAGGTCACGCAAATGTCAGGGGGAAAGTTTTGGTGGAAAATGGTGCGAAGGATCAAAACAAGAAAGTCGCAGCTGTTACAACGTGGAGAAATGCCTCATCAGTGAGTAACCGCGCGCACCCCCCAAAATGAACCCCGGCGCACACCCCCCAAAATGAACCGCGCCGTGCACACACCCCAAAATGAACCCCGCGACCCCCCCCAAAATGACCCCCGCGCACCCCCCCAAAATGAACCCCCGCGCACCCCCCCAAAATGAACCCCGCGCACACACCCAAAATGAACCCCCGCGCACACCCCCAAAATAAACCCCGCGCACACCCCCCACAAAATGAACCCCCGCGCACACACACCCCAAAATGAACCCCCGCGCACAAACCCCAAAATGAACCCCCGCGCACACACACCCCAAAATGAACCCCCGCGCACCCCCAAAATGAACCCCCGCGCACGCCACCCCAAAATGAACCACCGCGCACCCCCAAAATGAACCCCGCGCACACACACCCCAAAATGAACAGCCGCGCACACACACCCCAAAATGAACCCCCGCGCACCCCCAAAATGAACCCCCGCGCACACACACCCCAAATGAACAGCCGCGCACACACACCCCAAAATGAACCCCGCGCACCCCCAAAATGAACCCCGCGCACACACACCCCAAAATGAACCCCGCGCACACCCCCCAAAATGAACCCCGCGCGCAAACCCAAAATGAACCCCTGCGCACACACCCAAAATGAACCCCCGCGCACACACCCCAAAATGAACCCCCGCGCACACCCCCAAAATGAACCCCCGTGCACACCCCCAAAATGAACCCCCGCGCACACCCCCAAAATGAACCCCCGCGCACACACACCCCAAAATGAACCCCCGCGCACCCCCAAAATGAACCCCTGCGCACACACACCCCAAAATGAACCACCGCGCACACACCCCAAAATGAACAGCCGCGCACACCCCCCAAAATGAACCCCCGCGCACACCCCCCAAAATGAACCCCCGTGCACACACCCCAAAATGAACCCCGCGCGCACACACACCCCAAAATGAACCCCTGCGCACACACCCCAAAATGAACCCCCGCGCACACCCCCAAAATGAACCCCCGCGCGCACACCCCCAAAATGAACCCCCGTGCACACACCCAAAATGAACCCCCGCGCACACCCCCAAAGTGAACCCCCGCGCACACACACCCCAAAATGAACCCCCGCGCACCCCCAAAATGAACCCCCGCGCACACACACCCCAAAATGAACCCCCGCGCACCCCCCAAAATGAACCCCCGCGCACACACACCCCAAAATGAACCCCCGCGCACACACACCAAAATGAACCCCCGCGCTCCCCCCAAAATGAACCCCCGCGCACACACACCCCAAAATGAACCCCCGCGCACCCCCAAAATGAACCCCGCGCACACACACCCCAAAATGAACCCCCGCACACACACCCCAAAATGAACCCCCGCGCACACACCCCAAAATGAACCCCGCGCACACACACACCCCAAAAAGAACCCCTGCGCACACACACCAAAAAATGCACCCCAGCGCACACCCCCCCCAAAATGAACCCCCGCACACACACACCCCAAAAAGAACCCCCCACCACACACCAACCCCAAAATGCACCCCGCGCTTCACACACACCCCAAAATGAACCCCCGCGCATACCCCCAAAAGAACCCCTGCGCACACCCCCAAAATGAACCCCCGCGCACACCCCCCAAAATGAACCCCCGCGCACCCCCAAAAGAACCCCTGCGCACACCCCCAAAATGAACCCCCGCGCACACCCCCCAAAATGAACCCCCGCGCACACACCCCCAAAATGAGACCCCACACACACCCCAAATTGAACCCCCGCACACACACCCCGAAAATGAACCCGGCGCGCACACACCCCAACATGAACCCCCGTGCACACCCCCTCCAAAATGAACCCCGCGCACAGGGGGTACACACACACAGGAGTCACACATGGCTGGCACAGGGGGTACACACACACACACAGGAGTCACACATGGCTGGCACAGGGGGTACACACACACAGGAGTCACACATGGCTGGCACAGGGGGTACACACACACACACAGGAGTCACACATGGCTGGCACAGGGGGTACACACACACACACAGGAGTCACACATGGCTGGCACAGGGGGTACACACACACACACAGGAGTCACACATGGCTGGCACAGGGGGTACACCACACACACAGGAGTCACACATGGCTGGCACAGGGGGTACACACACACACACAGGAGTCACACATGGCTGGCACAGGGGGTACACACACACAGGAGTCACACATGGCTGGCACAGGGGGTACACACACACACAGGAGTCACACATGGCTGGCACGGGGGGTACACACACACACAGGAGTCACACATGGCTGGCACAGGGGGTACACACACACACAGGAGTCACACATGGCTGGCACAGGGGGTACACACATGGCGCTCCTGGCTTGGTACCATCGCTCATTGGGTCACTCTGTCTTGCAGAAACCAGCCAGTGGTCGGATTGGAGTCCGTGGAGCAAATGCTCTGCCGTGTGCGGCAAATCGGAGAAGAGCAGAGAGCGCGTCTGCCAGCCTATATACACCGGATACGAGTGAGTGTCTGACTGGCCGAATCCCGGCATGATTTACCAAGATGTCATAACACGGTTTGTCCTTCACTGATTGGCTCATCGTCTCCTCAGGGAAGTCCTCATCACAGACACCAAGGTCTCCGAAGTGTTTTTCTCTGGAACCCCTAAGGTTAAATGTGATCCCATCAACGGTGAAACCAACAAAGTGGGGGAGACAACCGAATGCCAGAATGTGCCGGCATGCTGATCTGGTGAGACGTCACACAGCACATGTCACAGGATACTGTGACCTCACACCTCATGTCGCGGGATACTGTGACCTCACACCTCATGTCGCGGGATACTGTGACCTCACACCTCATGTCGCGGGATACTGTGATCTCACACCTCATGTCGCGGGATACTGTGACCTCACACCTCATGTCGCGGGATACTGTGACCTCACACTTCATGTCGCTCAAACTGTGACCTCACACCTCATGTCGCGGGATACTGTGACCTCACACCTCATGTCGCGGTATACTGTGACCTCACACCTCATGTCGCGGGATACTGTGACCTCACACCTCATGTCGCGGGATACTGTGACCTCACACCTCATGTCACGGGATACTGTGACCTCACACCTCATGTTGCGGGATACTGTGACCTCACACTTCATGTCGCGCAAACTGTGACCTCACACCTCATGTCGCGGGATACTGTGACCTCACACCTCATGTTGCGGGATATTGTGACCTCACACTTCATGTCGCGTGTTACTGTGACCTCACACCTCATGTCGCGGGACATGTGACCTCACACCTCATGTTGCGGGATACTGTGACCTCACACCTCATGTCGCGGGATACTGTGACCTCACACCTCATGTCGCGGGATACTGTGACCTCACACCTCATGTTGCGGGATACTGTGACCTCACACCTCATGTCGCGGGATACTGTGACCTCACACCTCATGTTGCGGGATACTGTGACCTCACACCTCATGTCGCGGGACATGTGACCTCACACCTCATGTCGCGGGATACTGGGACCTCACACCTCATTAAAGGGGAATACAGCACAGTCGTCGGGTTTCATGATGATGTCATTTTGTGACGCTGTTCTTTTGGGTCTCTTTTAGATGTTGGTCCCGAATCTCCAAGTTTTATCTAAATCGAGATCTACGAGGAGCGACAGAACCGATGTATCTCCTCCTCAACGTGTGACGGCGTCCGATTCTGCGGCCCGGCAAAGGAGATCAGTGCGGCTAATACTCGATGCCGCGATGACACAATCCGACTGTAACATGTACTAATAAACCATCACTCTGCTTGGTAATCGCCGAATGCCGTGTGGCTCCTGTCTTCACACGCGGCCCTCACCGGATCCTTAGCTGCAAAGAATGCTGGGGATTGTAGTTACACACCAGAGGGGGGTGAATAAATAACGTATCCCTGGTGGTGACGGAGGCCCTACTCAGATTAGAAGAGGACACGGGCTACAGTTAAATAAACAGCTAAACTTGTCTAATGAACACACCTGTGTACATGAATCGGACACCTGTGCTAAAGCAGTGCGTTTACCATCAGAATGAGCAGACAGGAATCTGTGAGATCTGCACCTGTCCACACATCAAGCAAGTAGGTTTATGCAGTCTCTGCTTTATCACAGGTGAGTTAGCTCATCCCCTGGATTTATAACTGCCAAGTTAGTTCTTGGTGCCCCTGCTTTATTAGAGATGAATTCGTTAATTTGATCCTGCTTTGTCACAGGTGAGTTAGTCCCTGCTTTGTCACAGGTGAGTTAGTCCCTGCTTTGTCACAGGTGAGTTAGTCCCTGCTTTTTGAGAGAGCAGAGTTTATTCACTTAATGTCACACAGAGTTATAACTGCCTGCACACAGGTGAGATTGCTGAGATTTGCAGGATGGTGCATCTCCTTGCGGGCGATATGGGACTGCATGACAATGTGCAGTATTATCATCAGTAAATGTGTAGCAGACTACGTCTCCCATGATGCTCAGCAATCCTAAACCTGATCCTGCTTGGTGTCAGGTGACTAATAAAGCATGGCTTGCAGTCCCCTATTTGGCCACTGGGTGGCGAAATCAGTAACATGGAGCCTATATAAAGTAAAGCAAGAGTTTAACCCTGCTCTGCCCAAGCATTGTGTATCAGTGCGGAGCCTCACCAGGGGCCTTCCTGATAGGTGAGCGCAAGGGGCGGGGCCTACTCACCTATGGGGGCTTTTCCTGCCCAATCCGCCATGTTTTCTTGGATACCTGTTATAGTCCATGCGGGGGGGGGGGCACAGGAAATGTGCTGCCCTGTAACATGTATAAAATATATGCTGCAGGAGAGAGATCTGTTTCTGAACCCAGACAGGTCACCGGGAATTCTCCGTCCCGCAGGGAGCAGAACCTGGACCGACCCGGACCTGAACCATCACATGTTATGGGTCAAAAGTCAGCGATTTGATCATTTTTGGAGGAAATCTGCAAACGTTGCTTTATTTCCCCAAATTCCTGAATTAATATATAATCTGTGCGTGAGACGGTCGCCATGGAGACCAGCCACCGGGGACTGAGTGGCGAAGCTGGCGCTACCGTTACATCGGGATAAGTGCCGTTACCGCATGTCCCCCCCATATATTACCTTCCTGACGATGAACCCCTGAAAAATCCAACGACCTCGGCGTTTCATGGCGCTGGAGGCGGAGCCAGAATCCAGACTATTAGATTACAATGATTTATAAAGCGCTAACATATTCAGCAGCGCTGTGCATCACGTCACGACAAGCAGGTCATCC
The DNA here is from genome assembly GCA_009667805.1 of Leptobrachium leishanense. NCBI lineage: Eukaryota > Metazoa > Chordata > Amphibia > Anura > Megophryidae > Leptobrachium > Leptobrachium leishanense. Next base: position 102,242 of record RXON01004602.1, on the reverse strand, counting down.
GGTGCGTCGTCTGCCAGCATTTATTATAGATATATGGAGGAACCCCTAAAAACACACCCTGAATATATGGAGGAGCCCCTAAAAACACACCCACACACCCTGAATATATGGAGGAACCCCTAAAAAGACACCCGCACACCCTGAATATATGGAGAAACCCTAAAAACACACCACACACCCTGAATGTATGGAGGAGCCCCTAAAAACACCCACACACCCTGAATGTATGGAGGACCCCTAAAAACACACCCGCACACCCTGAATATATGGAGGAACCCCTAAAAACACACCCGCACACCCTGAATATATGGAGAAACCCCAAAAAACACACCCACACACCCTGAATGTATGGAGGAGCCCCTAAAAACACACCCACACACCCTGAATGTATGGAGGAGCCCCTAAAAACACACCCGCACACCCTGAATATATGGAGGAACCCCTAAAAACACACCCTCACACCCTGAATATATGGAGGAGCCCCTAAAAACACACCCGCACACCCTGAATATATGGAGGAACCCCTAAAAGCACAACCACACACCCTGAATATATGGAGGAGCCCCTAAAAACACACCCGCACTCCCTGAATATATGGAGGAGCCCCTAAAAAGACACCCTCACACCCTGAATATATGGAGGAGCCCCTAAAAACACACCCGCACACCCTGAATATATGGAGGAACCCCTAAAAACACCCGCACACCCTGAATATATGGAGGAACCCCTAAAAAACACACCCACACACCCTGAATATATGGAGGAACCCCTAAAAGCACACCCACACACCTGAATATATGGAGGAGCCCTTAAAAAGACACCCACACACCCTGAATATATGGAGGAGCCCCTAAAAACACACCCACACACCCTGAATATGGAGGAACCCCTAAAAAAACCCGCACACCCTGAATGTATGGAGGAGCCCCTAAAACACACCCGCACACCCTGAATATATGGAGGAGCCCTTAAAAAGACACCCGCACACCCTGAATATATGGAGGAGCCCCTAAAAAGACACCCACACACCCTGAATATATGGAGGAACCCCTAAAAACACCCCACACCCTGAATGTATGGAGGAACCCCTAAAAAGACACCGCACACACCTGAATATATGGAGGAGCCCTTAAAAAGACACCCGCACACCCTGAATATATGGAGGAGCCCCTAAAAAGACACCCACACACCCTGAATATATGGAGGAACCCCTAAAAACACCCGCACACACCCTGAATGTATGGAGGAACCCCTAAAAAACACACCCACACACCCTGAATATATGGAGGAACCCCTAAAAACACCCGCACACCCTGAATGTATGGAGGAACCCCTAAAAACACACCCACACACCCTGAATATATGGAGGAACCCCTAAAAAGACACCCGCACACCCTGAATATATGGAGGAACCCCTAAATACACACCCACACACCCTGAATATACAGTTGTGTTCAAAATGATTCAACCCCCTTTGAAATTGAGTGTTTTGGCCAGTTTGACATTGATTTTGATCATTCAGTCATCTTGCTTACAATTAAATCAAAGAGGCACGTGTAGGTCAGACAAATATAACATAACATTTATAATGAAATAAGCACAAATGTCTTTTCTGTGCTCACATCATTATCAGTTTTATTCAACCCCAAGTGACATTCAATCTTAGTACTTAGTACAACATCCTTTTACAGTTATAACAGCTTTTAAACGTGAAGCATAGCTTGACACAAGTGTCTTGCAGCCATCTACGGGTATCTTCGCCCATTCGTCATGGGCAAAAGCCTCCAGTTCAGTCACATTCTTAGGCTTGCGCACTGCAACTGCTTTCTTTAAGTCCCACCAGAGGTTCTCAATCGGATTTAAGTCAGGTGACTGCGATGGCCACTCCAAAATGTTCCAGCCTTTAATCTGCAACCATGCTCTAGTGGACTTGGAGGTATGCTTGGGATCATTGTCCTGTTGAAAGGTCCAACGTCTCCCAAGCCTCAGGTTTGTGACGGACTGCATCACATTGTCATCCAATATCTCCTGGTACTGAAGAGAATTCATGGTACCTTGCACACGCTGAAGCTTCCCTGTACCTGCAGAAGCAAAACAGCCCCAAAGCATGATTGACCCCCCGCCATGCTTCACAGTAGGCAAGGTGTTCTTTTCTTCATAGGCCTTGTTCTTCCTCCTCCAAACATAGCGTTGATCCATGGGCCCAAACAGTTCTAATTTTGTTTCATCAGTCCACAGAACACTATCCCAAAACTTCTGTGGTTTGTCCACATGACTTTTGGCATACTGCAGTCCACTCTTCTTATTCTTTGGAGACAGCAAGGGGGTGTGCCTGGGAGTTCTGGCATGGAGGCCTTCATTACGCAGTGTGCGCCGTATTGTCTGAGCTGAAACTTCAGTACCCACATCTGACAAATCTTTTCTCAGTTCCTCAGCAGTCACACGGGGACTTTTCTCCACTCTACGCTTCAGGTAGCGCACAGCAGTCGAAGTCAGCATCTTCTTTCTGCCACGACCAGGTAGCGTTTCAACAGTGCCCTTTGCCTTGAATTTGCGAATGATGCTTCCTATGGTCTCTCTTGGTATGTTTAACATCTTTGCAATCTTCTTATAGCCATTGCCCTTCCTGTGAAGAGTAATCACCTCTTCTCTTGTCTTCCTGGACCATTCTCTTGACTTCACCATGTTTGTAACCACACCAGTAAATGTCTAGAAGGAGCTGAGTATCACAGTCATTTTAAAGCTGCCTAATTGGTGCTTATTATGCTTTATTGCTGCTCCGTGACATCCACAGGTGTTTTCAATACCTGATTGAAAACACTTGAATGAACCTCTGTTCTTCAGAGTGGTAGTCTTTAAGGGGTTGAATAATTGTGTCAATGAAGAATTCACAAAAGAAACATTTACTACTGTATTACAAAACCAATTGATGTCATTTTAGTTGCATATGGTTCTTTAAAAAGTCCTTGTAGGATTTCATTCTGAATACACTTACAAATGTCACTAAATTCCCTAAAACCCTTTACAGCATTGGGGGTTGAATCATTTTGAACACAACTGTATGGAGGATCCCCTAAAAAGACTCCCGCACACCCTGAATACATGGAGGAGCCCCTAAAAACACACACAGCCTGAATATATGGAGGAACCCCTAAAAACACACCCACACACCCTGAATATATGGAGGAACCCCTAAAAACACACCCGCACTCCCTGAATATATGGAGGAACCCCTAAACACACACCCGCACTCCCTGAATATATGGAGGAACCCCTAAAAACACCCACACACCCTGAATATATGGAGGAACCCCTAAAAACACACCCGCACACCCTGAATACATGGAGGAGCCCCTAAAAACACACACAGCCTGAATATATGGAGGAACCCCTAAAAACACACCCACACACCCTGAATATATGGAGGAGCCCCTAAACACACACCCGCACTCCCTGAATATATGGAGGAACCCCTAAACACACACCCGCACTCCCTGAATATATGGAGGAACCCCTAAACACACACCCGCACTCCCTGAATATATGGAGGAACCCCTAAAAACACACCCACACACCATGAATATATGGAGGAACCCCTAAAAACACCCACACACCCTGAATATATGGAGGAACCCCTAAAAACACCCACACACCCTGAATATATGGAGGAACCCCTAAAAACACCCACACACCCTGAATATATGGAGGAACCCCTAAAAACACACACCCTGAATATATGGAGGGACCCCTAAAAAACACACCGCACACCCTGAATATATGGAGGAACCCCTAAAAACACACCCTCACACCCTGAATATATGGAGGAGCCCCTAAAAACACACCCGCACACCCTGAATATATGGAGGAACCCCTAAAAGCACAACCACACACCCTGAATATATGGAGGAGCCCCTAAAAACACACCCGCACTCCCTGAATATATGGAGGAGCCCCTAAAAAGACACCCTCACACCCTGAATATATGGAGGAGCCCCTAAAAACACACCCGCACACCCTGAATATATGGAGGAACCCCTAAAAACACACCCGCACACCCTGAATATATGGAGGAACCCCTAAAAACACACCCACACACCCTGAATATATGGAGGAACCCCTAAAAGCACACCCACACACCCTGAATATATGGAGGAGCCCTTAAAAAGACACCCACACACCCTGAATATATGGAGGAGCCCCTAAAAACACACCCACACACCCTGAATATATGGAGGAACCCCTAAAAAAACCCGCACACCCTGAATGTATGGAGGAGCCCCTAAAAACACACCCGCACACCCTGAATATATGGAGGAGCCCTTAAAAAGACACCCGCACACCCTGAATATATGGAGGAGCCCCTAAAAAGACACCCACACACCCTGAATATATGGAGGAACCCCTAAAAACACCCGCACACCCTGAATGTATGGAGGAACCCCTAAAAAGACACCCGCACACCCTGAATATATGGAGGAGCCCTTAAAAAGACACCCGCACACCCTGAATATATGGAGGAGCCCCTAAAAAGACACCCACACACCCTGAATATATGGAGGAACCCCTAAAAACACCCGCACACCCTGAATGTATGGAGGAACCCCTAAAAACACACCCACACACCCTGAATATATGGAGGAACCCCTAAAAACACCCGCACACCCTGAATGTATGGAGGAACCCCTAAAAACACACCCACACACCCTGAATATATGGAGGAACCCCTAAAAGACACCCGCACACCCTGAATATATGGAGGAACCCCTAAATACACACCCACACACCCTGAATATACAGTTGTGTTCAAAATGATTCAACCCCCTTTGAAATTGAGTGTTTTGGCCAGTTTGACATTGATTTTGATCATTCAGTCATCTTGCTTACAATTAAATCAAAGAGGCACGTGTAGGTCAGACAAATATAACATAACATTTATAATGAAATAAGCACAAATGTCTTTTCTGTGCTCACATCATTATCAGTTTTATTCAACCCCCAAGTGACATTCAATCTTAGTACTTAGTACAACATCCTTTTACAGTTATAACAGCTTTTAAACGTGAAGCATAGCTTGACACAAGTGTCTTGCAGCCATCTACGGGTATCTTCGCCCATTCGTCATGGGCAAAAGCCTCCAGTTCAGTCACATTCTTAGGCTTGCGCACTGCAACTGCTTTCTTTAAGTCCCACCAGAGGTTCTCAATCGGATTTAAGTCAGGTGACTGCGATGGCCACTCCAAAATGTTCCAGCCTTTAATCTGCAACCATGCTCTAGTGGACTTGGAGGTATGCTTGGGATCATTGTCCTGTTGAAAGGTCCAACGTCTCCCAAGCCTCAGGTTTGTGACGGACTGCATCACATTGTCATCCAATATCTCCTGGTACTGAAGAGAATTCATGGTACCTTGCACACGCTGAAGCTTCCCTGTACCTGCAGAAGCAAAACAGCCCCAAAGCATGATTGACCCCCCGCCATGCTTCACAGTAGGCAAGGTGTTCTTTTCTTCATAGGCCTTGTTCTTCCTCCTCCAAACATAGCGTTGATCCATGGGCCCAAACAGTTCTAATTTTGTTTCATCAGTCCACAGAACACTATCCCAAAACTTCTGTGGTTTGTCCACATGACTTTTGGCATACTGCAGTCCACTCTTCTTATTCTTTGGAGACAGCAAGGGGGTGTGCCTGGGAGTTCTGGCATGGAGGCCTTCATTACGCAGTGTGCGCCGTATTGTCTGAGCTGAAACTTCAGTACCCACATCTGACAAATCTTTTCTCAGTTCCTCAGCAGTCACACGGGGACTTTTCTCCACTCTACGCTTCAGGTAGCGCACAGCAGTCGAAGTCAGCATCTTCTTTCTGCCACGACCAGGTAGCGTTTCAACAGTGCCCTTTGCCTTGAATTTGCGAATGATGCTTCCTATGGTCTCTCTTGGTATGTTTAACATCTTTGCAATCTTCTTATAGCCATTGCCCTTCCTGTGAAGAGTAATCACCTCTTCTCTTGTCTTCCTGGACCATTCTCTTGACTTCACCATGTTTGTAACCACACCAGTAAATGTCTAGAAGGAGCTGAGTATCACAGTCATTTTAAAGCTGCCTAATTGGTGCTTATTATGCTTTATTGCTGCTCCGTGACATCCACAGGTGTTTTCAATACCTGATTGAAAACACTTGAATGAACCTCTGTTCTTCAGAGTGGTAGTCTTTAAGGGGTTGAATAATTGTGTCAATGAAGAATTCACAAAAGAAACATTTACTACTGTATTACAAAACCAATTGATGTCATTTTAGTTGCATATGGTTCTTTAAAAAGTCCTTGTAGGATTTCATTCTGAATACACTTACAAATGTCACTAAATTCCCTAAAACCCTTTACAGCATTGGGGGTTGAATCATTTTGAACACAACTGTATGGAGGATCCCCTAAAAAGACTCCCGCACACCCTGAATACATGGAGGAGCCCCTAAAAAACACACACAGCCTGAATATATGGAGGAACCCCTAAAAGCACAACCACACACCCTGAATATATGGAGGAACCCCTAAACACACACCCGCACTCCTGAATATATGGAGGAACCCCTAAACACACACCCGCACTCCCTGAATATATGGAGGAACCCCTAAAAACACCACACACCCTGAATATATGGAGGAACCCCTAAAAACACCCGCACACCCTGAATACATGGAGGAGCCCCTAAAAACACCACACACAGCCTGAATATATGGAGGAACCCCTAAAAACACACCCACACACCCTGAATATATGGAGGAGCCCCTAAACACACACCCGCACTCCCTGAATATATGGAGGAACCCCTAAACACACACCCGCACTCCCTGAATATATGGAGGAACCCCTAAACACACACCCGCACTCCCTGAATATATGGAGGAACCCCTAAAAACACACCCACACACCATGAATATATGGAGGAACCCCTAAAAACACCACACACCCTGAATATATGGAGGAACCCCTAAAAACACCCACACACCCTGAATATATGGAGGAACCCCTAAAAAACACACCGCACACCCTGAATATATGGAGGAACCCCTAAAAAACACACACCCTGAATATATGGAGGGACCCCTAAAAACACACCCGCACACCCTGAATATATGGAGGAACCCCTAAAAAGACACCCGCACACCCTGAATATGTGATGGAGCCCCTAAAAAGACACCCTCACACCGTGAATATGTGAAGGAACCTTAAAAAGACACCCTCACACCCTGACTATATGGTGGAGCCCCTAAATAGAGGAATGCTAGAAGAGAAAAGTAGGCCCCATTATAGGGACTGTCATCATAAGTCAGGACACTTGGTGGTGAGCAGCACAGGATCCCCTGGTTTATTCCTCTTTGAAGGGTTAAGTGAGGTCTTGGTAGTGTATGACATTGCGGGACAGATGAGATTCTCTGGGTGACACACCATAAGATTCCAGGGTTGGGTCTATGCATGTGGCCATTAAGGGGCAGTGGCTGTTATTTTAGGAGTATTTTTGGGAATTTTGTGTACTTTGACCCGGGGACAGATGTGACATTGAAGCCGGGGGGGGGGGTTTCCCAGGCATAGCATTCCAGGTGGAGTCACTCTGGGTAATTACAGTGACCCCTCTGTTACTGCTCTGCATTGATATGAGAAGACATGAGGCACATGGCTCGGACGCCCCCAGGTGACCTCTACTAGTGCATGAGGAGCAGATCCATGAAAGGCCCTTTGTCTGGTCCTTGTTTGAAGTTCTGGGCTTTGTGCTCCCTGCTGCCCCGGGGTGGGGGCGCCTTTGTTCTGATGCACCATGGCATTCCTCACTTGTAGCCTCCAGCCTTGGATTTCCTCCCAGAAAACCAGTGGGACCGGTATTCCCGGGGATTGTGTTCCTGTTTGGATTAGGCTTTCAGAACCCGTAGCCCGAGGCCGTGTTTGATCATTTCTGTCTCAGAAACTTTACACCTGAAAGGCCCAGCTGTGCGCCAGGAATGTCCCCTGGCCCAGGGACCTGCTCGGAGTCTGCGAGGACTTGTCTGGGGAAGGTGGAGACCATTCCAGGAGGATTTCTTCTGGGCGATGTCAGACAAGTGTTAAATACCGCGCCAGGTCCTCTCCATTGCTCAGAGTGAGTCACCTAATGACAGGATTTCACCTCATTCCCTAAAAACTAAAGCCATGGAGAAAATGCTTTTCTTGGCCCCCGCCTGCACCGATTACAAGTCATGAAATGATGAGCATAATAATGCACTAAAGATATTCTAAACCGAAAAAACTTACAAATCATGGTTTGGTAAAATGGAACTTATGACTTAAATCAGAATATAGGGTGGGATAATACTCGCCTCCAGGTCTTTATTTATAATCTAGATTCCCTGTCAAATATATAGGGGAATCCGGGGATTATACACCAAGACACGAAGGCAAAGTGAATAATGGGCTTGAAATAAAATTCTTTAAAGGTCGAATCATCAGACCAGTCTTCATGTTATCTTCCAGTCTCCAACCCTGAGACATGGCTGAAGATGCTGCCGCACTTCTTGAGGAATGGGTTCCAAATATGGAAATATCTATGCCCGCTTCTGACATTAACCATTTAACCCACCTAGCCAAGGTAATAGAAGAAGCTGGAAGGTACGGTTTAGTCATTGTTAGAAATAAACAATCAAAAAAAGGAAGACGATACGGGGCTGTAACCCTTTCATATTCCTGTAAACACAATACCGGGCGCAGCTTTGGCTTTTGAGGAAAAGTTGGATAAAAAAACTTGAGAAATGGCGGTTTTCGTAAGTCAAGAAATGGAAAATGAGGCACCCAATGGGGTAAAAGAACGCCCTGACAGATCCAAAGCATGAACGCCAGAGACTCTTTTAACTTGACAATTGTTTAATGGATAATTCTGCGGTAGGAGGCCAAAAAACTCAAAACTACATTCATGTCCCCAGCGTGAGTGGGGAGGCCGTTCTAAACGGATGGGCCCCTATTACAATCCTCGCGCAGCACATTTGAGTGAAGACATAACCATTTGTGCGGAACGTCGTATTACGACATTCGCGCAAACGATGCGCGTTAGCGTCTACCGCGATTGACCTTGCGCGAACCCAGCGCAAGTGCGTGCGTGCGCGCGCGCATCCCATTCTTACCATTGTCAGCGCGAATGTGTACGAGCGGATGGTATTACGATCTTCGCGCAACGTCTTTGTAAATTAACACCGGGTTTTCAATCTGAACGTTCCGGCTGAAATGAAATGAACCTGCACAAAAAAAAAAAAAATACAGCACACACAGTACAGTTACACATTCTACACATACCCAAACAGTAAAATTAATAAATTGTTTAATTTTTTTCATTTTTGTTGCAGCACATATACGCAGATTGACTTTGACAGGCGCAACAACCGAAACCTAGCAAATGGTGGTTCTTAATTCGGATCGGCTGAATCCCGTGAAAAACCAGTCTGCCCACAACGGTCATTTGCGCCCGGCTTGGCGCATCGGCTGAAATTCAGGGTACGGTTACCTTTCCTGGCCATTCGGCTATCCAGAGAGCAGGCAGTTCGCCAAATCCTAGTGAATTGCCTGCACATACGGTGCCTGTTCGGTGCCTGTTCGAGGGCAGTGAAATCCCATGAAAAAGCAATGCTTCGGCTATTCAGAGAACACAAACCAGCAGTGAAAGGTTCCCCTAATGTCCTGCCATTCGGTGGTTTAATTCGACAGGTTTATTCAGGAGAATCTCATAGGTTTCAATGTTAAAAATATTCCCGTTTTAATTCAATATCTAATAAACCGTTCATTATAAAATTCTGCAGTAAAGAGTCTCTTTATTTATAGATTTTTTTAGGATATTTTAAGCATTTTTCTGAGTTATTTCTTTTTTTAAAGTCCGATATTTTTTTTTTTTTTTTTTTATATATTTTTTTAAAAGTTTTCTTCTTTTTTCTGTAACAGCCCTCTTTATTATCATTCCCAGGATCATATGTAAATTTCAGACATTTTCGCTCAGTAGTTTCTTTGCAAACAGCGTTTCACTTTCACACATTCATACAAACGGTTTTCCTAATTTATTCACTGCCTCTTCTGCTGTGTGGAAGGCTGCGGCTCCTGTTCGGGTTTTTCTGTGGTTTTCGGCAGGTTAATCCAGATGTTTTTGAGGTTTTTCTGCGTGCATTCACTGGGTTTTGCGGTTAGTTTTCATCAGGTTTGCGGTAGCTTTTCCCTGCAATTCGGGGACTCTGTGGTGCTTGCTGAATACATCGCAGAGTCACCGAAATGGGATCGGCAAAAGGAACCGAATTGAAGAGAACGAAAAGTCACCGAACGTGCAGTGACTTTTCGAATCTCTTTGAATAACCCTGTATAAATAATAAAAATGTGTTTCAATTATAATGTGAACAATGATGCTGCACTAACTATTTTTTGGGGGGGGGGGGGTTCAGCTAAAATCATGTAATTTCTCATAAAAATACAGTAACTGGTTCCCATTTCCAATTTTTTTTTTAACAAGCGCACCCCATAGAATATATAACCACAAAGGCTCGGATGATAAAATCTGGCGTAAATATTTTACTCGCTGCAGATGATTGAAATTTTAACGACACTTCACATTTTGTCATACACTTTTTGTTATAACATTCCGGCAGGACATGACGTATACGTATAATAACGATATATTATGAATCTGACGCGTCCGCTGGGAAAAAAAAAAAGAGGATCTACAATATGTCTGGGTCGATTTACTAAATCGTGTTTAACCCTTTCACTGCTGAGGACGTGTGGGGAACGTCCTCATTGACTCCTAAGGAAAGATGGGGTGGAGATAAGGGTTCCTTTGAAACCCGATATCTCCTGACTGTTTTCAGCTAGCAGGGTCATATTTGGTATCAGTAGAAAGGCCAGAGCATGGCCTTTCCAATGATACCAAACATGACCATGTTTAACGTAAAGAAAAAAATAATAACAATAATACAAAAAATAAGAATTTGTTTTTTTAAGCCGTGAAATGTCTCAGCAGTGAAGGGGTTAAAATGAGCTCAGCACACAGAGGTGAAATGGTTCGACAGCGAAGGCGTTAAACAAATTTGTCAGGGGACCTAAAAGGTCCAAAAGCTCATCTTGACATACTTTGAGTATTGCATCAATGCCTCTTTTAGGGGACCAACCCGTTTTTCATAGAAATTTGACAATGTCATCATTAAGCTCAGGTGGCGAAGCGGTGTCAGAGGTCAGAGTGGGTCTTGGGCATTCTGCCCTCACTTTGTTTCATGGGTTTTTTCTGTCATAGGGTTTGTGGATGCGACCCTCATTGTGTTTGGCTCAGTGGAGCCCGTTCATAGGAACGAGGATGCTCCAACAATGCCGAGACAAACATAGGTCGTCCCAGAGCATCCACTGGGTGGATTCATCCTCAGGTGTGATGATCGATGAACCTGAGGTTGATGGTCCTGTTGATTCACATGGAACCCAGTCTGAGTAGTTTGGATTGGAATAAACCTCACTCTCCTGTCTCAGAGCTATAATCGTGTCTGCCCGTTTCTTGGCCTCGCAGCTAGGCTGTCTTTTGGGTACTTTGCCACGTTTGTGTGGTGATTTAACTCCAGGGATTTTTCAGGAGGTCCCTCCATTGCTGTTTTTTGGGGAGACAGCTCCCTTCTTTGGAGTAATGGCTACCCCCACCCTCATGGGTCAAACAGTACCTGTCTGAGGTGTATCAATATGTATGGAACCAGAAAAGGGAGTGTTTGGTTCCAGGGGGACGTTTAATATATGTTGCGCTGCAGCGCAGCAGGAAGTAGTTAATCAGGAAGTCAGAGACCTGGACACTGACTAGAAGTTAGAGCTGAACTTTATAGATCTTGTTATTCTGTTAATAAATTTATCATAGCGCTGCAGCTGGAGTAGCAACATTTACACATGAGGTACTGTATATAGCTGTGTCTGGGAGTCTCCCAGTATTTTTATCCATGTTTTGGGCTGCTAAAACATTCAATAAAGCGCTCCCAAAATTTGAAGACGTTAACACGATGGCAGATATAACCTCCGCGGATACGGAGGAAGAAGGTCTCGGGGCGGTATCCATGCTACCCCAAGGTGTTTCTATGTCCAGCATGGGGATAGGCAACATAAAGGTAAGACTAGCACAATTAAATTGCTCCCATTCTCCTCAGCGCGAGGATTGCGTTCTGGGGAAGTGCGTGAGGAAAAAACGCTGCCTCACACTCTGCAAATGGCGCTGGATAATAGGAGTTAGTGCAGGCCGCACCCTGAGGGACGTGCGGGAGGAAAAAATGCCGCCTCACACTATGCAAATGGCGCTGGATTTAGTGCAGGCCGCGCCCTGAGGGACGTGCGGGAGGAAAAAATGTTGCCTCACACTATGCAAATGGCGCTGGATTTAGTGCAGGCCGCGCCCTGAGGGACGTGCGTGAGGAAAAAACGCTGCCTCACACTCTGCAAATGGCGCTGGATAATAGGAGTTAGTGCAGGCCGCACCCTGAGGGACGTGCGGGAGGAAAAAATGCCGCCTCACACTATGCAAATGGCGCTGGATTTAGTGCAGGCCGCGCCCTGAGGGACGTGCGGGAGGAAAAAATGTCGCCTCACACTATGCAAATGGCGCTGGATTTAGTGCAGGCCGCGCCCTGAGGGACGTGCGTGAGGAAAAAACGCTGCCTCACACTATGCAAATGGCGCTGGATAATAGGAGTTAGTGCAGGCCGCGCCCTGAGGGACGTGCGGGAGGAAAAAATGCCGCCTCACACTATGCAAATGGCGCTGGATTTAGTGCAGGCTGCGCCCTGAGGGAGGTGCGGGAGGAAAAAACGCCGCCTCACACTATGCAAATGGCGCTGGATAATAGGAGTTAGTGCAGGCCGCGCCCTGAGGGAAGTGCGGGAGGAAAAAACGCCGCCTCACACTATGCAAATGGCGCTGGATTTAGTGCAGGCCACGCCCTGAGGGAGGTGCGGGAGGAAAAAACGCCGCCTCACACTATGCAAATGGCGCTGGATATAGTGCAGGCGCGCCCTGAGGGAAGTGCTGGAGGAAAAAACGCCGCCTCACACTATGCAAATGGCGCTGGATTTAGTGCAGGCCGCACCCTGAGGGACGTGCGGGAGGAAAAAACGCCGCCTCACACTATGCAAATGGTGCTGGATATAGTGCAGGCCGCGCCCAGATATGAAAATGACTGTAGCCACATCCAAAAGGAGACGCATTAAAGACGCCCCTATCATCGAATACACAAAGTACCGTCACTTGCAGTATAGAGCGCCAAAACCTTAACTGAAGCTAAAAGGGGGAAAAAACAGCGATAAATTGCGCCAGTAACAAAAAAGGGTTAATCTAAAAACTTGAGAAATATGTAAGAAATGAAGCTTAATGAATCCTTACCTGACGGAAGAATGTGACGTAGCTTGTGCTTATATACCTTTATGCTGCCTGCTGATTAGTTCCATTATATAATGTATATATATATAATTTATTTATTGCAGAAGCCACTTGCACATCACAGCAATTCAAAGAATTGCATCCCAGAGCTCCTGTGCCACATTCCCCATATGCAGCAAGGAATTCTGGGTAGGATATGCAAATGACATCTGTCTCCCTTTTATGCATCCTGGGTCTGTTTATATATATATATAATGTAATTTTTTTTCTTTTAAATCAATTTCAAGAACTTTATTGTACATTTCTTTGCTGCTGGAGGAACAGTAAAGACGAGAAAAGCATAATACAAAGCTTCCGTGTCTTGGTGTATAATCCCAGGCTCCCCGTATTGTGTCCTCTCTGTGTAACGCAGACATATCCGTGAATCCCAGGCTCCCTGTATTGTGTCCTCTCTGTGTAACGCAGACATATCCGTGAATCCCAGGCTCCCTGTATTGTGTCCTCTCTGTGTAACGCAGACATATCCGTGAATCCCAGGCTCCCTGTATTGTGTCCTCTCTGAGTAATGCAGACATATCAGTATTTGGGGATTTCCTGGCACTGGAGGAGGTTCGCGTTGGCTCTGGATGCTGCGTCTCTTGCAGGTGATTTGAGGAATAATGTCAAAGATAACAAAACACCAAACTAAATGGCGATTATTACTTTTTTTTTTTACCATTTAATGAAAAAATATTTTACAGAATTTCCGTATAACCGCCCCTCCCCCCAGACATCCCAGTGACCCGCTGGAGCGCTGCATGCTCAGGGGTGGACGGCTTCTCTGTATAAATAAATATATTTACAGCATGGAGGAGTTGGTGCCCGCCCGCGCTCCCAGGTCTCTGGGGGGGGGTGTATTTAGTCCATAAATGGCAGCTTCTTCACCCTATAGTGGGCGGGTCCTTTCCGGGGGTGAAGACGGGGAATCAGCCGCTGCTCGGATCAGAAGCCACTTGGATCCCAGAGCTTTGGAGAAATGATCTTCCACAGACAGGCTGGATGGAGGGGCAGGGCGAGTGGCGGGGCTGGATGGAGGGGCGAGGCGAGTGGCGGGGCTGGATGGAGGGGCGAGGCGAGCGACGAGGCTGGATGGATGGGCAGGGTGAGCGGTGAGGCTGGATGGAGGGGCGTGATGAGCGGCGGCAAGACTGAATGGAGGGGCAGGGCATGCGGCGGTGAGACTGGATGGAGGGGCAAGGTGTGCGGCGTGGCAGCGCAGGGCCTGGGGGCGGCGGTAACAAGATGTCAGGCTGCGCTGGAAATGCTCCTCCACGTCGGGAATTGTCAGGGAATCTAAACGGGGGGAAAAAAAACACGAACAAATTACCAGGAGGAATAACACGGCATCATCGAATACAACAACTAGTCCGCAGGGGCGTGTCCACAACTAGGGGCACCTCGGGGGCGTATTCAGAATAGCATGGGTTTCTAGGTGCACAGTGACCCACGCCCTAAACCCAGAGGACACGGAGGGATCCATGACCCTATGCGCAGATGACCCCTCCCCCCACAGGGCCTCCTCCCCCTCACAGGACCCCTCCGCTCCTTCACAGAGACCTCTCCCCCCTCAGACCCTCCCCCCAGGGCCAGATTAAGATCTCTATGGGACTGGAGCTGAATATTTTGGTGGGCTTTTTTTGGAATTTAGTGAAATGAAAACCTATTTTAGGTTATTTAACAGTGCAGATACCGGTATTTCTAACCAGACAGATACTGAGGGAGCAAATCTTCAATCAGATTTCAATCATCACAGCGTGTAAAATAATTTTTTCATATTTTACCATCCACACCTTTGTGGTTATATATTCTATAGGTAATTATTGTTAAAAAAATTAAATGGGAACCTGTTACTGCATGTTTCTGAGAAAATATAAAATTTTAGCCAAAAAATTTGATATTTCCCAAGTGCTTTGGGTAATGGTGTTTTATGAATAATATGACTATGTATAAAACACTGAACTTGCTCCCAGCGTGGGAAATGAGAAGGTGAGTAATAGCAATGGTATTGCTCATTTTATACGTGACAAATGGACAATGCCATCGCTTTGGAACAAAAATAAGTAAATACATTTTTTTTTTTGGTTTCTTTTCTCTTAGATTTTACATGGTCATGTTTGGTATTAATGGAAAGGCCAGACTCTGTCCTGTCCGATGACACCTCAGTTGACCTTGCGAGGTGTAGAGATTAGTGGCGCAGGGTTCCAGACCCCCCCCCCCCGTGCACTTCGCTGCAGAGCGGCAGTTTAGGTTCTTGATGTAACAATTAGTAATAATGGATTGTACCATCACTTCCACGCTTGTTAGTGACATGAGAAATGTGATGTTGAGTTACTGCAGCATCATTGTTCCCTTTATAATTGAAAAGTGAAAAATATTGCTGTGTTAGAAAGAAAAATAAAAAATAAATAAATATTTATTATTTTACTTTTAGTGTTACATAAAACCTGGTCACGTTTGGTATCATTGGAAAGGTCATGCTTTGGCCTTTCCGGTGATACCTGAGATGACCCTGTAGCTGCTATGAAGCTGGAGATATAGAGGTCCAAATGCCCATCAATGCAGACAAATTTATCTTTTCTCTGGGCCTATTCTGGGGCATGGGCCTGGAGCTGCTGCTCCATCTGCCCCTATGTTAATCTGGCCCTGCCTCCCCCTCAGGAATGACTTATTTCCGGTAGGAATCCATCGATTCTGGGTAGAGAGTACATGGAGCAGTCACCATGGAAACCCAGGATCGCGCATGCTGACCGCTCCACATTCCTAGCAGAGGGAACTCGGGGGACGTCACGCACACCCACCTTGTGTCTCCCCATTCCGGAGCGGATTCACCGTCTCTGCCGGCGGCCGCGTTGGTTTGGATTTGGTGACGCAGGTGATGACAGATGGACGGTTCTGGAATGAAACCAACAGGGTTAGAGCGACATGGACAGACGGATGGGGGTACAGTAACGGATGGGGGGGTGCGGAGAGAGGGCGTAACGTGTTGGTATTGGACAGACATATTGGGGTACAGACCAAATGGATGAAGTAACACGTTGGGATACTTGATGGACAGAATGACATATTGGGGTGCAGGACAGAGTGACATATTAGGGTGCAGAGAGATGAATGAAGTAACATATCGAGGTGCAGGACAGACAGGGTGACAAACTGGGGTACAGGACATAAAAGACAGGGTAACATAACATGTTGGGGTACAGGACAGACAGCGTGGCATGTTGGGGTGCCCCATAACGCACCTGTTGAAGCTGCACAGGACTCGTCGGCTGCTCCAGCCTCTTGATTAGCGCCAGCGGCTGCTCATCCTGATGGGTCAGAGCCCCCTTTTCCAGGAATCGCCTGGAGGGGATCAGGGTCTTCAGGATGTGTTCCAGGGACAGCGCGGGGCCCGGAGAATTTGGGGTGGTGGTTAATGGGGTGCGCTGGTGTATAAAAGGCTTTACATTCACTGGAGACAAAGTAACCTTTTCCCTAAAGAGAAAGATCCAGTCAGAACCGCACCGGACCCCTGGACTACCCCCACTGAACCCCCAAACTGTGTACCACAGTATTCCCATAATGCTCCTCACCTTGTGTGCACCCCAGTATTCCCATAATGCCCCTCACCTTGTGTGAACCCCACAATTCCCATAATGCCCCTAACCTGTGTGCACCCCAAAATTCCCATAATGCCCACACCATGTGTGCACCTCAGTATTCCCATAATGCCCCTCACCTTGTGTGCACCTCAGTATTCCCATAATGCCCCTCACCTTGTGTGCACCCCAGTATTCCCATAATGCCCCTCACCTTGTGTGCATCTCAGCTCAGTATTCCCATAATGCCCCTCACCTTGTGTGCACCCCAGTATTCCCATAATGCCCCTCACCTTGTGTGCATCTCAGCTCAGTATTCCCATAATGCCTCTCACTTTGTGTGCACCCCAGTATTCCCATAATGCCCCAAAATTCCCATAATGCCCCTCACCTTGCGTGAACCCCAAAATTCCCATAATGCCCCTCACCTTGTGTGCACCCCATTTATAAATAGGAGTGGCTATGGGGGGGCTCCATCTCTCATTATTTTGGTCCCTCGGATGAGTAGTAGGGGCCCTTTTCTAGTGTATGTAAGGGGTGTCTGTACCTGGTGCTGGCAGGAGGTGCTCGTTTTGGAAGATGTGGGGGTTCAGGGCTCCTCTTGCGTTTGATGGGGTACACGGGGATCCTGTGACTGGTAAAGGGGCGCAGCGTGTCTGTATCCCGCGGGCTGTGCTGGCCTGGAATCACACGGAAAGGATGAGAGTCATAGGGAGCGTAACCCCGACAAATCACAGAAACAGGAGCCAGGCTCAGAGTAATGGGGGAGATAACCCCCCCCCAATCACCCATCACAGAAACAGGAGCCAGGCTGAGAGTCATGGGGGAGCGTAAACCCCCCCCCATATCACAGAAACAGGAGCCAGGCTCAGAGTCATGGGGAGCGTAACCCCCCAAATCACAGAAACAGGAGCCAGGCTCAGAGTCATGGGGAGCGTAACCCCCCAAATCACAGAAACAGGAGCCAGGCTCAGAGTCATGGGGAGCGTAACCCCCCCCAAATCACAGAAACAGGAGCCAGGCTGAGAGTCATGGGGAGCTTAACCCCCCCCAAATCACAGAAACAGGAGCCAGGCTGAGAGTCATGGGGAGCGTAACCCCCCCCCCCCCATCACAGAAACAGGAGCCAGGCTGAGAGTCGTGGGGAGCGTAATCCCCCCCACATCACAGAAACAGGAGCCAGGCTGACGGCTGAGAGTCATAGGGAGCGTAACCCCCCCCCCACATCACAGAAACAGGAGCCAGGTTGAAGGCTGAGAGTCATAGGGAGCATAACCCCCCCCCCACATAACAGAAACAGGAGCCAGGCTGACGGCTGAGAGTCATAGGGAGCGTAACCCCCCCATATCACAGAAACAGGAGCCAGGCTGACGGCTGAGAGTCATAGGGAGTGTAACCCCCCACATCACAGAAACAGGAGCCAGGCTGACGGCTGAGTGTAATAGGGAGCGTAACCCACCCCACATCACAGAAACAGGAGCCAGGCTGACGGCTGAGAGTCATAGGGAGTGTAACCCCCCCACATCACAGAAACAGGAGCCAGGCTGACGGCTGAGTGTAATAGGGAGCGTAACCCCCCCACATCACAGAAACAGGAGGCAGGCTGACGGCTGAGTGTAATAGGGAGCGTAACCCCCCCACATCACATAAACAGGAGCCAGACTGAGAGTCATAGGGAGCGTAACCCCCCACATCGCAGAAACCGGACCCAGGCTGAGAGTCATAGGGGCTTAACCCCCCCCCCACTTCACAGAAACAGGAGCCAGGCTGACGGCTAAGTGTAATAGGGAGCGTAACCCCCCCCCTCACATCACAGAAACAAGAGCCAAGCTGACGGCTGAGAGTCATGGGGAGCGTAACCCCCCCCCCACAGCACAGAAACAGGAGCCAAGCTGAGAGTCATGGGGAGCGTAAACCCCCCTCATATCTCAGAAACAGGAGCCAGGCTGAGAGCCATAGGGAGTGTAACCCTCCCTCATCACAGAAACAGGAGCCAGGCTGAGAGTCATAGGGAGTGTAACCCCTCCTCACATCACAGAAACAGGAGCCAGGCTGACTGATGGCTGAGAGTGGTGCGCTGTGCGGCACGTACCTTCCAAGATGTAGACCTTGAATCCGCTGGAGATCCCCATGGTGTAGTGCAGGCTGGACACGGCCATGGCTGGGGGGGGTCTCCGAGAGGAGGCGGACAGGGGAAAATGAGGGGCTGAGCGATGGGACTTCTACCTGAATGCAGGAATCCAGCCTTTTATAGGCAGCGATTCCCACCCTGCGACCAATGAGATGCTCCCTCCAAAATCCTCTGCCCCCCCCCCCCCGCTCACCTCTCTGTTCCAGGTACACAGCACCTCAGGAGCTTGGGGGTTAATTTCCCCTATTCATTTCCATTCTGCCTTTTCCCTCACATAACACCTTTTTATTAACCCCTGTATGTCTGTGCACCATCAATTCAACCCTCCCACGGGGATCCCCCCCAGCACATTAACCCCTTCTGTACTGGAGAGCCGCACTTCACCAGAGACACATCTTGCCCTCCCCTTCCCTGGGAATCCCCCCACCCCAAAATCTTAAGCGATAGAATGCAGAGGGGGGGGGGGTAATACCACATTCAGCATATAATACCGGAAAGCAGACGAGTACCCCAAATTATAACAGCACTGGGCACAGCAGTGTACCCCAAATTATAACAGCACTGGGCACAGCAGTGTACCCCAAATTATAACAGCACTGGGCACAGCAGTGTACCCCAAATTATAACAGCACTGGGCACAGCAGTGTACCCCAAATTATAACAGCACTGGGCACAGCAGTGTTCCCCGTGTTATTACGGGACCGGGCACAGCAGTGTACCCCTTATTATTGGACCGGGCACAGCAGTGTACCCCGTGTTATTACGGGACCGGGCACAGCAGTGTACCCCAAATTATAACAGCACTGGGCACAGCAGTGTTCCCCGTGTTATTACGGGACCGGGCACAGCAGTGTACCCCTTATTATTGGACCGGGCACAGCAGTGTACCCCGTGTTATTACGGGACCGGGCACAGCAGTGTACCCCAAATTATAACAGCACTGGGCACAGCAGTGTACCCCGTGTTATTACTGGACCGGGCATAGCAGTGTACCCCGTGTTATTACTGGACCGGGCATAGCAGTGTACCCCGTGTTATTACGGGACCGGGCATAGCAGTGTACCCCTTATTATTGGACCGGGCATAGCAGTGTACCCCGTGTTATTATGGGACCGGGCACAGCAGTGTACCCCAAATTATAACAGCACTGGGCACAGCAGTGTTCCCCGTGTTATTACGGAACCGGGCACAGCAGTGTTCCCCGTGTTATTACGGGACCGGGCACAGCAGTGTACCCCGTGTTATTACGGAACCGGGCACAGCAGTGTTCCCCGTGTTATTACGGGACCGGGCACAGCAGTGTACCCCGTGTTATTACGGGACCGGGCACAGCAGTGTACCCCTTATTATTGGACCGGGCACAGCAGTGTACCCCGTGTTATTACGGGACCGGGCACAGCAGTGTACCCCAAATTATAACAGCACTGGGCACAGCAGTGTACCCCGTGTTATTACTGGACCGGGCATAGCAGTGTACCCCGTGTTATTACTGGACCGGGCATAGCAGTGTACCCCTTATTATTGGACCGGGCATAGCAGTGTACCCCGTGTTATTACGGGACCGGGCACAGCAGTGTACCCCGTGTTATTTATTTCTTTTGATTGGTGTAAATGAGACACAGACAGACGGAACCTGAAGCTGAGATGTGTAGATGGCGTGGTGTGCGGTGTTACAGGCCTCAACACGCACCGGGCACATTCCCATACACAATCACATCGGTGCACATTTCTGTCATTCCTGGACTCAATCCTGTAAGTGCGCAACAACGTGTTTATACAAAGCATCGGCCACACAGCACAACAACACAACACTGCACCACCTGTATTAATGTGGGCGTACAACACAGCGCCGCCTAAAACAATATTAACCAGCAACAAAACCCCACCAGTACTGATATATCCATGAACAACACTGTGCCGCCTATACCAATATCAACTCACAACACCGTGCCGCCTGTACTAATATCAACACACAACACCGTGCTGCCAGTACGAATATCAATGAACAACACCGTGCTGCCAGTACGAATATCAATGAACAACACCGTGCTGCCAGTACGAATATCAATGAACAACACCGTGCTGCCAGTACGAATATCAATGAACAACACCGTGCTGCCAGTAGGAATATCCATGAACAACACCGTGCTGCCAGTAGGAATATCAATGAACAACACCGTGCTGCCAGTACGAATATCAATGAACAACACCGTGCCGCCTGTACTAATATCAATGAACAACACCGTGCCGCCAGTACGAATATCAATGAACAACACCGTGCTGACTGTACTAATATCAATGAACAACACCGTGCTGCCAGTACGGATATCAATGAACAACACCATGCTGCCAGTACGGATATCAATGAACAACACCGTGCTGCCAGTACGGATATCAATGAACAACACCGTGCTGCCAGTACGAATATCAATGAACAACACCGTGCTGCCAGTACGAATATCAATGAACAACATCATGCTGCCAGTACGAATATCAATGAACAACACCGTGCCACCTGTACTAATATCAACACGCAACTCACAACACCATGCTGCCAGTACTAATATCAGTGAACAACACCGTGCCACCTGTACTAATATCAACACACAACTCACAACACCGTGCTGCCAGTACGAATATCAATGAACAACACCGTGCCGCCTGTACTAATATATCAACACGCAACTCACAACACCGTGCTGCCAGTACGCGTATCAATGAACAACACCGTGCTGCCTGTACTAATATAAATGAACAACACCGTGCCGACTGTACTAATATCAATGAGCAACACCGTGCCGCCTGTACTAATATAAATGAACAACACCGTGCCGCCTGTACTAATATCAATAAACAACACCGTGCTGACTGTACTAATATCAATGAACAACACCGTGCCGACTGTACTAATATCAATGAGCAACACCGTGCCGCCTGTACTAATATCAATAAACAACACCGTGCTGACTGTACTAATATCAACGAACAACACCGTGCCGCCTGTACTAATATAAATGAACAACACCGGGCTGACTGTACTAATATCAATGAGCAACACCGTGCCGCCTGTACTAATATAAATGAACAACACCGGGCTGACTGTACTAATATCAACGAACAACACCGTGCTGACTGTACTAATATCAACGAACAACACCGTGCTGACTGTACTAATATCAACGAACAACACCGTGCCGCCTGTACTAATATAAATGAACAACACCGTGCCGCCTGTACTAATATCAACGAACAACACCGTGCCGCCTGCCCTGTACTAATATCAACACACAACCAGGCACATTCTATAACCCCCAGATACATTTACCCCCCTCAACCAGGCACATTCTATAACCCCCAGATACATTTACCCCCCCTCAACCAGGCACATTCTATAACCCCCAGATACATTTACCCCCCCTCAACCAGGCACATTCTATAACCCCCAGATACTTTTACCCCCCCTCAACCAGGCACATTCTATAACCCCCAGATACATTTACCCCCCCTCAACCAGGCACATTCTATAACCCCCAGATACATTTACCCCCCCTCAACCAGGCACATTCTATAACCCCCAGATACATTTACCCCCCTCAACCAGGCACATTCTATAACCCCCAGATACATTTACCCCCCCCTCAACCAGGCACATTCTATAACCCCCAGATACATTTACCCCCCTCAACCAGGCACATTCTATAACCCCCAGATACATTTACCCCCCCTCAACCAGGTACATTCTATAACCCCCAGATACATTTACCCCCCCTCAACCAGGTACATTCTATAACCCCCAGATACATTTACCCCCCCTCAACCAGGTACATTCTATAACCCCCAGATACATTTACCCCCCCTCAACCAGGTACATTCTATAACCCCCAGATACATTTACCCCCCCTCAACCAGGTACATTCTATAACCCCCAGATACATTTACCCCCCCTCAACAGGCACATTCTATAACCCCCAGATACATTTACCCCCCCTCAACCAGGTACATTCTATTACCCCCCCCCTTAGTTTTCACTCCAATTCTTTATCAAGGTGACCTTTGGGGGGGGGGAGCAGGAATCCATGACTGGGGATCAGAAGGGTTAATTGCTTGTGTGCCTGGGGGCGCCATGTGCCGCACATTCCTGCCCTGGAGCCACACTCCAGCTCTATTGTCAGGAGCTTTATTTGCTCATCCTCCTCCTCCCCCCCCCCCCCCGCCATTCCACAGACATCAGGCTCGGCATAATGCGAGCGCCCCCTCCCTGCCCGCACCCTCCCCGCTCGCGCCTTGGCTCACACCCCAGCACGCTCCATAGGGAGAGGCTCCATCCATCCACGGGCTGAGTCCTGGCACGTGCCATGCGCCACACAGAGCATGGGATGCCCACGACTGGGCGCCTCCAGGGGATCACCGCAAGAACCTACCCTTTCACCCCAAAAACCTGCCCATTCACCCTGAAAACATGCCCCTTCACCCCGAAAACCTACCCATTCACCCCGAGAACATGCCCATTCACCCCGAGAACCTGCCCATTCACCCCGAGAACCTGCCCATTCACCCCGAGAACATGCCCATTCACCCCGAAAACCTACCCATTCACCCCGAGAACATGCCCCTTCACCCCGAAAACCTACCCATTCACCCCGAGAACATGCCCCTTCACCCCGAAAACCTACCCATTCACCCCGAGAACATGCCCATTCACCCCGAGAACCTGCCCATTCACCCCGAGAACCTGCCCATTCACCCCGAGAACATGCCCATTCACCCCAAAAACCTACCCATTCACCCCGAGAACATACCCTTTCACCCCAAAAACCTGCCCATTCACCCTGAAAACATGCCCATTCACCCCGAAAACCTACCCATTCACCCCGAGAACATGCCCATTCACCCCAAAAACCTGCCCATTCACCCTGAAAACATGCCATTCACCCCGAAAACCTACCCATTCACCCCCGAACATGCCCATTCACCCCAAAAACCTGCCCATTCACCCCAAAAACCTGCCCATTCACCCCGAGAACCTGCCCATTCACCCCGAGAACATGCCCATTCACCCCAAAAACCTACCCATTCACCCCGAGAGAACATACCCTTTCACCCCCAAAACCTGCCCATTCACCCCGAAAACCTACCCATTCACCCCGAGAACATGCCCATTCACCCCGAGAACAACCCTTTCACCCCAAAAACCTGCCCATTCACCCTGAAAACATGCCCATTCACCCCGAAAACCTACCCATTCACCCCGAGAACATGCCCATTCACCCCGAGAACCTACCCTTTCACCCCAAAAACCTGCCCATTCACCCTGAAAACATGCCCATTCACCCCGAAAACCTACCCATTCACCCCGAGAACATGCCCATCACCCGAAACATACCCTTTCACCCCAAAAACCTGCCCATTCACCCCGAGAACATGCCCATTCACCCCAAAAACCTACCCATTCACCCCGAGAACCTGCCCATTCACCCTGAAAACCTACCCATTCACCCCGAGAACATTCCCATTCACCCCAAAAACCTGCCCATTCACCCCGAGAACATGCCCATTCACCCCAAAAACCTACCCATTCACCCCGAGAACATGCCCATTCACCCCAAAAACCTACCCATTCACCCCGAGAACATGCCCATTCACTCCGAGAACATGCCCATTCACCCCAAAAACCTGCCCATTCACCCCGAGAACATGCCCATTCACCCCAAAAACCTACCCATTCACCCCGAGAACATGCCCATTCACCCCGAGAACCTGCCCATTCACCCCGAGAACCTGCCCATTCACCCCGAGAACATGCCCATTCACCCCAAAAACCTACCCATTCACCCCGAGAACATACCCTTTCACCCCAAAAACCTGCCCATTCACCCTGAAAACATGCCCATTCACCCCGAAAACCTACCCATTCACCCCGAGAACATGCCCATTCACCCCAAAAACCTGCCCATTCACCCTGAAAACATGCCCATTCACCCCGAAAACCTACCCATTCACCCCGAGAACATGCCCATTCACCCCGAGAACATGCCCATTCACCCCGAGAACATGCCCATTCACCCCAAAAACCTGCCCATTCACCCCAAAAACCTGCCCATTCACCCCGAGAACCTGCCCATTCACCCCGAGAACATGCCCATTCACCCCAAAAACCTACCCATTCACCCCGAGAACATACCCTTTCACCCCAAAAACCTGCCCATTCACCCCGAAAACCTACCCATTCACCCCGAGAACATGCCCATTCACCCCGAGAACATACCCTTTCACCCCAAAAACCTGCCCATTCACCCTGAAAACATGCCCATTCACCCCGAAAACCTACCCATTCACCCCGAGAACATGCCCATTCACCCCGAGAACCTACCCTTTCACCCCAAAAACCTGCCCATTCACCCTGAAAACATGCCCATTCACCCCGAAAACCTACCCATTCACCCCGAGAACATGCCCATTCACCCCGAGAACATACCCTTTCACCCCAAAAACCTGCCCATTCACCCCGAGAACATGCCCATTCACCCCAAAAACCTACCCATTCACCCCGAGAACCTGCCCATTCACCCTGAAAACCTACCCATTCACCCCGAGAACATTCCCATTCACCCCAAAAACCTGCCCATTCACCCCGAGAACATGCCCATTCACCCCAAAAACTACCCATTCACCCCCCGAGACATGCCCATTCACCCCAAAAACCTACCCATTCACCCCGAGAACATGCCCATTCACTCCGAGAACATGCCCATTCACCCCAAAAACCTGCCCATTCACCCCGAGAACATGCCCATTCACCCCAAAAACCTACCCATTCACCCCGGAGACATGCCCCTTCACCCCAAAAACCTGCCCATTCACCCCGAGAACATGCCCATTCACCCCAAAAACCTACCCATTCACCCCGAGAACATGCCCATTCACCCCGAGAACATGCCCATTCACCCTGAAAACCTACCCATTCACCCCGAGAACATGCCCATTCACCCTGAAAACCTACCCATTCACCCGAGAACATGCCCATTCACCCTGAAAACCTACCCATTCACCCCGAGAACATGCCCATTCACCCCGAGAACATGCCCATTCACCCTGAAAACCCTGATAGTCTCCCCATATCACTCCCTAATCTGTCGCCCCTGGCCTGAGCTATGAGATTCCGCCATGGCTGGCAAAGCTTAATACCCGTCGATTTCACCAGTTATGCCGGGGTAGGCACACTTGTAGCGTGCCAGCATGGTGGCGCAGGAGGAGCTTCAGCCCATCGAGTGCCTGGCAGGTCCATGGAGAGCGTGGGGTTAATGGAATGGAATCAGGTCAGGCGGGCCCCGTGCCACGCGCTGCTCAGACATGTCGGGGTAATTACCCGCACACACCTCACGCTGAGTGACGGCTTGTGCCAGCCATCTGCCCGTGTTTACTCAGAGATCTCCAGGCACGGGGGGGGGGGGCGAGGACCTGCTAATGCCGGCAGGACCCCCATAGGGGAGAACAGGTGGCGCCCCAGGTCAGGTGGGCTTCCTGTGCATCCAGGGGAGACAATGAGTGACAGATGGAGGCCGACAGCCACCTCACAGGCCCTGCTACACGAGGCCAGCCTCCCAATACAGAGAACACGAGGCCGACCTCCAAATAGAAGCTATTCCATGTATCTACTACCCATTCTATATCACTGTTACATGGAATGGCGTCCCAGTGGGAGCAGTAACAGTGATATAGAAAGGGTAGTAAACATAGAAACATAGAAAATGTCGGCAGATAAGAACCTTTCGGCCCATCTAGTCGCCCAATTACATGGATACTTTACCTGGATTTATCTTTTGTTTAGGATAGCCTTATGCCTATCTCATGCCTGCTTAAATTCAATTACTGTTTTGGCCTCTACCACTTCAACTGGAAGACTGTTCCATGTATCCACCACCCTCTCAGTAAAATAATGCTTCCTGATGTTACTTTTAAACCTTGCCCCTCTAATCTAAGACTATGTCCTCTTGTTTTGCTACTTTGTTCCTTTTAAATATACTCCCTTCCTCTACCTTGTGGATTCCCTTTACCTATTTAAATGTTTCTATCATATCTCCTCTGTCTCGTCTTTTTTCCAAGCTGTACATGTTAAGATCATTAAGCCTTTCCTGGTAACTTTTCTCCTTCAAGCCGTACACCATTTTAGTAGCCCTTCTCTGAACTCTCTCTAAGGTGTCTATATCCTTCTGGAGATACGGTCTCCAGTACTGCACACAGTACTCCAAGTGAGGTCTCACCAGTGCTCTGTACAGTGGCATGAGCACTTCCCTTTTCCTACTGCTAATACAGGCTCTCCCTACACAACAAGCATTCTGCCAGCATTTCCAAGCATTCTGCCAGCATTTCCAAGCATTCTGCCAGCATTTCCTGCCGCTCTATACATTGACTACTTACCCTTAGATCCTCTGCAATAATAACCCCTAAATCCCAACCCTCAGATGTAGTAGATACATGGAATAGCCTCCCAGTGGGGGCAGTAACAGTGAAATAGAAAGGGTAGTAGATACATGGAATAGTCGCCCAGTGGGGGCAGTATCTACTACCCTTTTTTATCACTGTTACTGCCCCACTGGGAGGCTATTCCATGTATCTACTACCCTTTCTATATCACTGTTACTGCTCCCACTGGGAGGATATTCCAACAGTGATATAGAAAGGGTAGTAGATACATGGAATATCCTCCCAGTGGGAGCAGTAACAGTGATATAGAAAGGGTAGTAGATACATGGAATAGCCTCCAGTGGGGGCAGTAACAGTGATATAGAAAGGGTAGTAGATACATGGAATAGTCTCCCAGTGGGGGCAGTAACAGTGATATAGAAAGGTAGTAGATACATGGAATAGTCTCCCAGTGGGGCAGTAACAGTGATATAGAAAGGGTAGTAGATACATGGAATAGCCTCCCAGTGGGAGCAGTAACAGTGATATAGAAAGGGTAGTAGATACATGGAATAGCCTCCCAGTGGGGCAGTAACAGTGATATAGAAGGGTAGTAGATACATGGAATATCCTCCCAGTGGGAGCAGTAACAGTGATATAGAAAGGGTAGTAGATACATGGAATAGCCTCCCAGTGGGGGCAGTAACAGTGATATAGAAAGGGTAGTAGATACATGGAATATCCTCACAGTGGGAGCAGTAACAGTGATATAGAAAGGGTAGTAGATACATGGAATAGCCTCCAGTGGGGGCAGTAACAGTGATATAGAAAGGGTAGTAGATACATGGAATATCCTCCCAGTGGGAGCAGTAACAGTGATATAGAAAGGGTAGTAGATACATGGAATAGCCTCCCAGTGGGGGCAGTAACAGTGATATAGAAAGGGTAGTAGATACATGGAATATCCTCACAGTGGGAGCAGTAACAGTGATATAGAAAGGGTAGTAGATACATGGAATAGCCTCCCAGTGGGGGCAGTAACAGTGATATAGAAAGGGTAGTAGATACTGCCCCCACTGGGCGACTATTCCATGTATCTACTACCCTTTCTATATCACTGTTACTGCCCTCACTTGGAGGCTATTCCATGTATCTACTACCCTTTCTATATCACTGTTACATGGAATAGTCTCCCAGTGGGAGCAGTATCTACTACCCTTTCTATATCACTGTTAGTGCTCCCACTGGGAGGCTATTCCAACAGTGATATAGAAAGGGTAGTAGATACTGCTCCCACTGGGAGACTATTCCATGTAACAGTGATATAGAAAGGGTAGTAGATACATGGAATAGCCTCCAAGTGAGGGCAGTAACAGTGATATAGAAAGGGTAGTAGATACATGGAATAGTCGCCCAGTGGGGGCAGTATCTACTACCCTTTTTATATCACTGTTACTGCCCCCACTGGGAGGCTATTCCATGTATCTACTACCCTTTCTATATCACTGTTACTGCCCCCACTGGGAGGCTATTCCATGTATCTACTACCCTTTCTATATCACTGTTACTGCTCCCACTGGGAGGCTATTCCATGTATCTACTACCCTTTCTATATCACTGTTACTGCCCCACTGGGAGGCTATTCCATGTATCTACTACCCTTTCTATATCCCTGTTACTGCTCCCACTGGGAGGCTATTCCATGTATCTACTACCCTTTCTATATCACTGTTACTGCTCCCACTGGGAGGCTATTCCATGTATCTACTACCCTTTCTATATCACTGTTACTGCTCCCACTGGGAGGCTATTCCATGTATCTACTACCCTTTCTATATCACTGTTACTGCCCCCACTGGGAGGCTATTCCATGTATCTACTACCCTTTCTATATCACTGTTACTGCTCCCACTGGGAGGCTATTCCATGTATCTACTACCCTTTCTATATCACTGTTACTGCCCCCACTGGGAGGATATTCCATGTATCTACTACCCTTTCTATATCACTGTTACTGCTCCCACTGGGAGTCTATTCCATGTATCTACTACCCTTTCTATATCACTGTTACTGCTCCCACTGGGAGGATATTCCATGTATCCACTACCCTTTCTATATCACTGTTACATGGAATAGCCTCCCAGTGGGGGCAGTAACAGTGATATAGAAAGGGCAGTAGATACATGGAATAGCCTCCCAGTGGGAGCAGTAACAGTGATATAGAAAGGGTAGTAGATACATGGAATAGACTCCCAGTGGGAGCAGTAACAGTGATATAGAAAGGGTAGTAGATACATGGAATATCCTCCCAGTGGGGGCAGTAACAGTGATATAGAAAGGGTAGTAGATACATGGAATAGCCTCCCAGTGGGAGCAGTAACAGTGATATAGAAAGGGTAGTAGATACATGGAATATCCTCCCAGTGGGGGCAGTAACAGTGATACAGAAAGGGTAGTAGATACATGGAATAGCCTCCCAGTGGGGCAGTAACACTGATATAGAAAGGGTAGTAGATACATGGAATAGCCTCCCAGTGGGGCAGTAACACTGATATAGAAAGGGTAGTAGATACATGGAATAGCCTCCCAGTGGGGCAGTAACACTGATATAGAAAGGGTAGTAGATACATGGAATAGCCTCCCAGTGGGAGCAGTAACAGGGATATAGAAAGGGTAGTAGATACATGGAATAGCTTCCCAGTGGGGGCAGTAACAGTGATATAGAAAGGGTAGTAGATACATGGAATAGACTCCCAGTGGGAGCAGTAACAGTGATGTAGAAAGGGTAGTAGATACTGCCCCCACTGGGAGGCTATTCCATGTATCTACTACCCTTTCTACATCACTGTTACTGCTCCCACTGGGAGTCTATTCCATGTATCTACTACCCTTTCTATATCACTGTTACTGCCCCCACTGGGAAGCTATTCCATGTATCTACTACCCTTTCTATATCCCTGTTACTGCTCCCACTGGGAGGCTATCCATGTATCTACTACCCTTTCTATATCACTGTTACTGCCACCACTGGGAGGATATTCCATGTATCTACTACCCTTTCTATATCACTGTTACATGGAATAGTCTCCCAGTGGGGGCAGTAACAGTGATATAGAAAGGGTAGTAGATACATGGAATATCCTCCCAGTGGTGGCAGTAACAGTGATATAGAAAGGGTAGTAGATACATGGAATATCCTCCCAGTGGGAGCAGTAACAGGGATATAGAAAGGGTAGTAGATACATGGAATAGCTCCCAGTGGGGCAGTAACAGTGATATAGAAAGGGTAGTAGATACATGGAATAGACTCCCAGTGGGAGCAGTAACAGTGATGTAGAAAGGGTAGTAGATACTGCCCCCACTGGGAGGCTATTCCATGTATCTACTACCCTTTCTATATCAGTGTTACTGCCCCACTGGGAGGCTATTCCATGTATCTACTACCCTTTCTATATCAGTGTTACTGCCCCCACTGGGAGGCTATTCCATGTATCTACTACCCTTTCTATATCAGTGTTACTGCCCCACTGGGAGGCTATTCCATGTATCTACTACCCTTTCTGTATCACTGTTACTGCCCCCACTGGGAGGCTATTCCATGTATCTACTGCCCTTTCTATATCACTGTTACTGCCCCCACTGGGAGGCTATTCCATGTATCTACTGCCCTTTCTATATCACTGTTACTGCCCCCACTGGGAGGCTATTCCATGTATCTACTACCCTTTCTATATCACTGTTACTGCCCCACTGGAGGATATTCCATGTATCTACTACCCTTTCTATATCACTGTTACTGCTCCCACTGGGAGGCTATTCCAGTAACAGTGATATAGAAAGGGTAGTAGATACATGAATAGCCTCCCAGTGGGGCAGTAACAGTGATATAGAAAGGGTAGTAGATACATGGAATAGTCTCCCAGTGGGGGCAGTATCTACTACCCTTTCTATATCACTGTTACTGCCCCCACTGGGAGGCTATTCCATGTATCTACTACTACCTTTCTATATCCCTGTTACTGCTCCCACTGGGAGGATATCCATGTATCCACTACCCTTTCTATATCAATGTTACATGGAATAGCCTCCCACTGGGAGCAGTAACAGTGATATAGAAAGGGCAGTAGATACATGGAATAGCCCCAGTGGGGCAGTAACAGTGATATAGAAAGGGTAGTAGATACATGGAATAGCCTCCCAGTGGGGGCAGTAACAGTGATATAGAAAGGGCAGTAGATACATGGAATAGCCTCCAGTGGGGGCAGTAACAGTGATATAGAAAGGGCAGTAGATACATGGAATAGCCTCCCAGTGGGGGCAGTAACAGTGATACAGAAAGGGTAGTAGATACATGGAATAGCCTCCCAGTGGGGCAGTAACACTGATATAGAAAGGGTAGTAGATACATGGAATAGCCTCCCAGTGGGGGCAGTATCTACTACCCTTTCTACATCACTGTTACTGCTCCCACTGGGAGTCTATTCCATGTATCTACTACCCTTTCTATATCACTGTTACTGCCCCCACTGGGAAGCTATTCCATGTATCTACTACCCTTTCTATATCCCTGTTACTGCTCCCACTGGGAGGATATTCCATGTATCTACTACCCTTTCTATATCACTGTTACTGCCACCACTGGGAGGATATTCCATGTATCTACTACCCTTTCTATATCACTGTTACTGCCCCCACTGGGAGACTATTCCATGTATCTACTACCCTTTATATATCACTGTTACTGCCACCACTGGGAGTCTATTCCATGTATCTACTACCCTTTCTATATCACTGTTACTGCCACCACTGGGAGTCTATTCCATGTATCTACTACCCTTTCTATATCACTGTTACTGCCCCCACTGGGAGGCCATTCCATGTATCTACTACCCTTTCTATATCCCTGTTACTGCTCCCACTGGGAGGATATTCCATGTAACAGGGATATAGAAAGTGTAGTAGATACTGCTCCCACTGGGAGGCTATTCCATGTATCTACTACCCTTTCTATATCCCTGTTACTGCTCCCACTGGGAGGCTATTCCATG
This sequence comes from Leptobrachium leishanense, assembly GCA_009667805.1. Taxonomy (NCBI): domain Eukaryota; kingdom Metazoa; phylum Chordata; class Amphibia; order Anura; family Megophryidae; genus Leptobrachium; species Leptobrachium leishanense. The sequence goes on along the minus strand of RXON01004602.1, from coordinate 69,658 downwards.
TATCTACTACCCTTTCTATATCACTGTTACTGCCCCCACTGGGAGACTATTCCATGTATCTACTACCCTTTCTATATCACTGTTACTGCCCCACTGGGAGACTATTCCATGTATCTACTACCCTTTCTATATCACTGTTACTGCTCCCACTGGGAGACTATTCCATGTATCTACTACCCTTTCTATATCACTGTTACTGCTCCCACTGGGAGGATATTCCATGTATCTACTACCCTTTCTATATCACTGTTACTGCTCCCACTGGGAGGATATTCCATGTATCTACTACCCTTTCTATATCACTGTTACTGCCCCCACTGGGAGGCTATTCCATGTATCTACTACCCTTTCTATATCACTGTTACTGCTCCCACTGGGAGGCTATTCCATGTATCTACTACCCTTTCTATATCACTGTTACTGCTCCCACTGGGAGACTATTCCATGTATCTACTACCCTTTCTATATCACTGTTACTGCCCCCACTGGGATATTCCATGTATCTACTACCCTTTCTATATTACTGTTACTGCCCCACTGGGAGGATATTCCATGTATCTACTACCCTTTCTATATCACTGTTACTGCCCCCACTGGGAGGCTATTCCATGTATCTACTACCCTTTCTATATCACTGTTACTGCTCCCACTGGGAGGCTATTCCATGTATCTACTACCCTTTCTATATCACTGTTACTGCTCCCACTGGAGACTATTCCATGTATCTACTACCCTTTCTATATCACTGTTACTGCCCCCACTGGGAGGCTATTCCATGTATCTACTACCCTTTCTATATCACTGTTACTGCCCCCACTGGGAGGCTATTCCATGTATCTACTACCCTTTCTATATCACTGTTACTGGCCCCACTGGGAGGTTATTCCATGTATCTACTACCCTTTCTATATCCCTGTTACTGCTCCCACTGGGAGGCTATTCCATGTATCTACTACCCTTTCTATATCACTGTTACTGCTCCCACTGTGAGGATATTCCATGTATCTACTACCCTTTCTATATCACTGTTACTGCTCCCACTGGGAGGCTATTCCATGTATCTACTACCCTTTCTATATCCCTGTTACTGCCCCCACTGGGAGGCTATTCCATGTATCTACTACCCTTTCTATATCACTGTTACTGCTCCCACTGGGAGGATATTCCATGTATCTACTACCCTTTCTATATCACTGTTACTGCCCCCACTGGGAGGCTATTCCATGTATCTACTACCCTTTCTATATCGCTGTTACTGCCCCCACTGGGAGGCTATTCCATGTATCTACTACCCTTTCTATATCACTGTTACTGGCCCCACTGGGAGGTTATTCCATGTATCTACTACCCTTTCTATATCCCTGTTACTGCTCCCACTGGGAGGCTATTCCATGTATCTACTACCCTTTCTATATCACTGTTACTGCCCCCACTGGGAGGATATTCCATGTATCTACTACCCTTTCTATATCACTGTTACTGCTCCCACTGTGAGGATATTCCATGTATCTACTACCCTTTCTATATCACTGTTACTGCCCCCACTGTGAGGTTATTCCATGTATCTACTACCCTTTCTATATCACTGTTACTGCCCCCACTGGGAGGCTATTCCATGTATCTACTACCCTTTCTATATCACTGTTACTGCTCCCACTGGGAGGCTATTCCATGTATCTACTACCCTTTCTATATCACTGTTACTGCTCCCACTGGGAGGATATTCCATGTATCTACTACCCTTTCTATATCACGGTTACATGGAATGGCGTCCCAGTGGGAGACTATTCCATGTATCTACTACCCTTTCTATATCTCTGGATGTTGTTACCTCCTCTTCTGGTTGGCCATTCATAGTATTATATGGTTGTGGCCTTTTTCAGGTGAAGAATACTCCAGGTGGGTCCTCCTCCTCTGCCCAAGTACACTGAGCTCTTTTTTGTCATGTTCTGACATCTAGTGGTAGTTCTGAGTAATGCAGTTGTGTCCCTGGTTTAGTAACCAGGTACTTTACCTGACTCCCTGCATCCGGTCTCTCTCCCGGCCTCACTCGGTCTCTCACAGGCTGCTGCTCTGTGCTGGTGGAGAGTATTGATATGAGGTGTGACGTGCGTCACTTTCAACTTGGGATACATGGGCCTAGAAATGTATTTGGGAGGTGCAGGTCTGATGTTCTATATTGTAGCTGTAGGGTGCAGGGTGTTTGTGTAATCTGTTTTATGTATGAATACTATCATTCTCTAGCATTATTGTCCATGTGTATCTGTTGCTATCTGCTGATAGGCTTATTGTGTTGGTTCTCTCAGGGCATCATTAACTCTTAATGCGCGCCTGCAGATAATGCGGGCCTGCAGATAATGAGCGCCTGCAGATAATGTGCGCTTGCCGATAATGTGCGCCTGCAGATAATGTGCGCCTGCAGATAATGAGTGCCTGCAGATATTGCGCGCCTGCAGATAATGCGCGCCTGCAGATAATGCGTGCCTGCAGATAATGCGTGCCTGCAGATAATGCGCCCCTGCAGATAATGCGCCCCTGCAGATAATGCACGCCTGCAGATAATGAGCGCCTGCAGATAATGAGCGCCTGCAGATAATGCGCGCCTGCAGATAATGCGCACCTGCAGATAATGCGCGCCTGCAGATAATGTGCTCTTGCAGATATTGCGCGCCTGCAGATAATGCGCGCCTGCAGATAATGAGCGCCTGCAGATAATGCGCGCCTGCAGATAATGCGCGCCTGCAGATAATGTGCGCCTGCAGATAATGCGCGCCTGCAAATAATGCGCGCCTGCAGATAATGCGCGCCTGCAGATAATGCGCGCCTGCAGATAATGAGCGCCTGCAGATAATGAGCGCCTGCAGATAATGCGCCCCTGCAGATAATGCGCGCCTGCAGATAATGCGCCCCTGCAGATAATGAGCGCCTGCAGATAATGCGCACCTGCAGATAATGAGCGCCTGCAGATAATGTGCCCCTGCAGATAATGTGCCCCTGCAGATAATGCGCCCCTGCAGATAATGCGCGCCTGCAGATAATGCGCGCCTGCAGATAATGCGCGCCTGCAGATAATGAGCGCCTGCAGATAATGCGCGCCTGCAGATAATGCACCCTGCATATAATGCGCCCCTGCATATAATGCGCCCCTGCAGATAATGCGCCCCTGCAGATAATGTGCGCCTACAGATAATGAGCGCCTGCAGGTTTCTCCTTTCCGACCTCATTTTAGCGTGATATTACGATGCAGGCGCTAGAGAAGCTGCCTGCATCCTTTTTGGGCGCTAAGTGCCGCCGTACGCATCACCTCCATGGAGTTGATAGGACTCCATTGAGGTAGATGACGCCAGTCACATGACCTGCCGGATCTCGCCTTGCGAAATCCGGCAGGTCAGCGTAGTGATCCGCAGGGAGACTGGGGGACTTTTCCCCCCAGTCTCTCCCTGCTCCCGCCGGACGGAGGAGGTGGTTGGAGCCGCGGTCCTCGCCAACGGATAGGAGGTGAGTATCTGATCGATTCTAGGGGGGGGGGGTGGTTTCTGCTGGTGCTGACTGATTCTGCACCAGCGGATTCCATTAGCACCAAGTCCAGGCTGTGGTTAACTTTCTGGTAACTGCAGCCGGACGGTATTTAGCGTTAGTATATTGTAATCCTAACGCTAATTAACTCTTTGCGCTCCCCATGTTCAGTATAAGCAGCGCAAAGTACAGTAACCTCCGCTGAAAAGCACAAGATACCAGGCGCTAACGGGTTTTTAATAGGGATAGACCGATATGGTTTTTCCCAGGCCGATGCCGATACCGATTATCGGGCGTCTCTCTGGCCGATAACTGATATCAGGGGCCGATATTCTGTGCACTTAAATTTTTGAAAACGAACACAATTTCACACAATTCTGGTATAAACTGAACATGTTTATTCATATTTTAAACATTAAATTAGGGGGTCGACCGACCCTGCATGCAGATCTTGGAGAGAGCAGGGTAAGACCTGGTAACCGGCCTGAAAAAAAAAGTTTACTGTATGTTTAACTGTAGATCGCTAGCTGGCTGTCTGTTCCTTTTTAAGTAATTACAACCAGAGTGTGCTGCTGAGTGCTCTGCTCCCTTCACTAGCCCCGTCACGCACTAACCAACCCCACTAGCTGCAGCAGCTCCCTCTCCTTCCTCAGCTCCATCTTTAAAGCCCCGTTGCTCCGTCCACTGACTCCATCCATAATGAGCAGTTACGACCCCGGACACAGCACTGCAACCCAGAGCTCAGCCTGACCTGAAGCCCATTTAAACACAGCCCTGCCTGAAGTTCAACCTGCAGCAGGTGAAAAAAAAATGGCCCACAGCTGTGTGTGTGCACTGCAGACTGAAGTGCACACACACACTCTCTCTATCCTTTCAACTCCCTCCATTTATCTCTCTATCCTTTCAACTCCCTCCATTTATCTCTCTATCCTTTCAACTCCCTCCATTTATCTCTCTATCCTTTCCTCTCCCTCCATTTATCCTTTCCTCACCCTCCATTTAATATCACTCTATCCTTTCCTCTCCCTTCATTTATCTCTCTATCCTTTCCTCTCCCTCCATTTATCTCTCTATCCTTTCCTCACCCTCCATTTATCCTTTCCTCACCCTCCATTTAATATCACTCTATCCTTTCCTCTCCCTTCATTTATCTCTCTATCCTTTCCTCTCCCTCCATTTATCTCTCTATCCTTTCCTCTCCCTCCATTTATCTCTCTATCCTTTCCTCACCCTCCATTTATCTCTCTATCCTTTCCTCTCCCTCCATTTATCACTCTATCCTTTCCTCTCCCTCCATTTATCTCTCTATCCTTTTCTCACCCTCTATTTATCCCTCTATCATTTCCTATCCCTCCATTTATCCCTCTATCCTTTCCACTTCCTCAATTTATCACTCTATCCTTTCCACTCCCTCCATTTATCTCTCTATCCTTTCAACTTCCTCCATTTATCCTTTCCTCACCCTCCATTTATCCCTCTATCCTTTCCTCTCCCTCCATTTATCACTCTATCCTTTCTTCTCCCTCCATTTATCTCTCTATCCTTTCCTCACCCTCTATTTATCCCTCTATCCTTTCCTATCCCTCCATTTATCCCTCTATCCTTTCCACTTCCTCAATTTATCACTCTATCCTTTCCACTCCCTCCATTTATCTCTCTATCCTTTCAACTCCCTCCATTTATCCTTTCCTCACCCTCCATTTATCACTCTATCCTTTCCTATCCCTCCATTTATCCCTCTATCCTTTTCAATCACTCCATTTATCACTCTATCCTCTCCCTCCATTTATCACTCTATCCTTTCCTCTCCCTCCATTTATATCTATCCTTTCCTCTCCCTCCATTCATCTCTATCCTTTCCTCTCCCTCCATTTATCTCTCTATCCTTTCCTCACCCTCTATTTATCCCTCTATCCTTTCCTCTCCCTTCATTTATCTCTCTATCCTTTCCTCACCCTCTATTTATCTCTCTATCCTTTCCTCACCCTCCATTTATCTCTCTATCCTTTCCTATCTCTCCATTTATCCTTTCCACTCACTCCATTTATCCCTCTATCCTTTCCACTCACTCCATTTATCTCTCTATCCTTTCCTCTCCCTCCATTTATCTCTCTATCCTTTCCTCTCCCTCCATTTATCTCTCTATCCTTTCCTCTCCCTCCATTTATCTCTCTATCCTTTCCTCTCCCTCCATTTATCTCCATCCTTTCCTCACCCCTATTTATCCCTCTATCCTTTTCACTCCCTCCATTTATCACTCTATCCTTTCCTCACCCTCCATGTATCCTTTCCTCACCCTCCATTTATCCCTCTATCCTTTCCTATCCCTCCATTTATCCCTCTATCCTTTCCACTTCCTCAATTTATCCCTATATCCTTTCCTATCCCTCCATTTATCCCTCTATCCTTTCCTATCCCTCCATTTATCCCTCTATCCTTTCCACTTCCTCAATTTATCCCTCTATCCTTTCCACTCCCTCCATTTATCTCTCTATCCTTTCAACTCACTCCATTTATCACTCTATCTTTTCCTCTCCCTCCATTTATCTCTATCCTTTCCTCTCCCTCTATTTATCTCTCTATCCTTTTATCTCCCTCAATTTATCCATCTATCCTTTCCACTCACTCCATTTATCTCTCTATCCTTTCAACTCCCTCCATTTATCTCTCTATCCTTTCCTTTCCCTCCATTTATCCCTCTATCCTTTCCTCACCCTCCATTTATCACTCTATCCTTTCCTCTCCCTCCATTTATCTCTCTATCCTTTCCTCTCCATCCATTTATCTCTCTATCCTTTCCTCACCCTCCATGTATCCTTTCCTCACCCTCCATTTATCCCTCTACCCTTTCTTCTCCCTCCATTTATCACTCTATCCTTTCAACTCCCTCCATTTATCCCTCTATCCTTTCCTCTCCCTCCATTTATCTCTATCCTTTCCTCTCCCTCTATTTATCTCTCTATCCTTTTATCTCCCTCAATTTATCCATCTATCCTTTCCACTCACTCCATTTATCTCTCTATCCTTTCAACTCCCTCCATTTATCTCTCTATCCTTTCCTCACTCTCTATTTATCTCCCTATCCTTTCCTCACCCTCTATTTATCCCTCTATCCTTTCCACTTCCTCAATTTATCCCTCTATCCTTTCCTCTCCCTCCATTTATCACTCTATCCTTTCCTCTCCCTCCATTTATCTCTCTATCCTTTCCTCTCCATTTATCACTCTATCCTTTCCTCTCCCTCCATTTATCTCTATCCTTTCAACTCCCTCCATTTATCTCTCTATCCTTTCCTCACCCTCTATTTATCTCTATCCTTTCCTCACCCTCCATTTATCACTCTATCCTTTCCTCTCCCTCCATTTATCTCTATCCTTTCCTCTCCCTCCATTTATCACTCTATCCTTTCAACTCCCTCCATTTATCTCTCTATCCTTTCCTCTCCCTCCATTTATCACTCTATCCTTTCCTCTCCCTCCATTTATCTCTCTATCTTTTCCTCTCCCTCCATTTATCACTCTATCCTTTCAACTCCCTCCATTTATCTCTCTATCCTTTCCTCTCCCTCCATTTATCACTCTATCCTTTCCTCTCCCTCCATTTATCACTCTATCCTTTCAACTCCCTCCATTTATCTCTCTATCCTTTCCTCTCCCTCCATTTATCACTCTATCCTTTCAACTCCCTCCATTTATCTCTCTATCCTTTCCTCTCCCTCCATTTATCACTCTATCCTTTCCTCTCCCTCCATTTATCTCTCTATCCTTTCCTCTCCCTCCATTTATCACTCTATCCTTTCCTCTCCCTCCATTTATCTCTCTATCCTTTCCTCTCCCTCCATTTATCACTCTATCCTTTCCTCACCCTCCATTTATCTCTCTATCCTTTCCTCTCCCTCCATTTATCACTCTATCCTTTCCTCTCCCTCCATTTATCTCTCTATCCTTTCCTCTCCCTCCATTTATCAGTCTATCCTTTCAACTCCCTCCATTTATCTCTCTATCCTTTCCTCTCCCTCCATTTATCTCTCTATCCTTTCCTCTCCCTCCATTTATCACTCTATCCTTTCCTCTCCCTCCATTTATCTCTCTATCCTTTCCTCTCCCTCCATTTATCACTCTATCCTTTCAACTCCCTCCATTTATCTCTCTATCCTTTCCTCACCCTCCATTTATCACTCTATCCTTTCCTCTCCCTCCATTTATCTCTATCCTTTCCTCTCCCTCCATTTATCACTCTATCCTTTCAACTCCCTCCATTTATCTCTCTATCCTTTCCTCTCCCTCCATTTATCTCTATCCTTTCCTCTCCCTCCATTTATCACTCTATCCTTTCAACTCCCTCCATTTATCACTCTATCCTTTCCTCTCCCTCCATTTATCTCTCTATCCTTTCCTCTCCCTCCATTTATCACTCTATCCTTTCAACTCCCTCCATTTATCTCTCTATCCTTTCCTCTCCCTCCATTTATCACTCTATCCTTTCAACTCCCTCCATTTATCTCTCTATCCTTTCCTCTCCCTCCATTTATCTCTCTATCCTTTCCTCTCCCTCCATTTATCACTCTATCCTTTCCTCTCCCTTCATTTATCCTTTCCTCTCCCTCAATTTATCCCGCTATCCTTTCCACTCACTCCATTTATCCCTCTATCCTTTCCTCTCCCTCCATTTATCACCCTATCCTTTCCTCACCCTCTATTTATCTCCCTATCCTTTCCTCACCCTCTATTTATCCCTCTATCCTTTCCACTTCCTCAATTTATCCCTCTATCCTTTCAACTCCCTCCATTTATCCTTTCCTCTCCCTCCATTTATCTCTATCCTTTCCACTCACTCCATTTATCTCTATCTTTTCCTCTCCCTCCATTTATCACTCTATCCTTTCAACTCCCTCCATTTATCTCTCTATCCTTTCCTCTCCCTCCATTTATCTCTATCCTTTCCTCTCCCTCCATTTATCTCTATCCTTTCAACTCCCTCCATTTATCTCTCTATCCTTTCCTCTCCCTCCATTTATCACTCTATCCTTTCAACTCCCTCCATTTATCTCTCTATCCTTTCCTCACCCTCCATGTTTCTCTCTATCCTTTCCTCACCCTCCATGTTTCTCTCTATCCTTTCCTCTTTCCTCCACCTTTGGGTACCGGAATGTACCAATAGGCGCTTCACGGAGGAGGAAGACACTAGATTCAGGTGAATCACCGTCTCCGCCCTTCCCCACCACTTTCTGTCTTAGAATTTCCCTTCGTACCGTATTCTCCTTGGATGGTGGGCTGTCTCAATTCCAACTCGAGGGGTGGTATGTTTTCTCTAGCGCAGATTGTACCAAGTGACGGGGGGAGGGGAGGAGAGCAGAGGATGCTCATCGTGTTCGGTCACCGAGGAAACAGATTAGGTGCAGCTCCCCCTCAGCTGCCTCCTAGCCGGGCCCTCATCCAGGGACCCCCATCTCTGTCCGGGGCCCCCAGCCCTCATCCAGGGACCCCCATCTCGATCTGGGGCCCCCAGCCCTCATCCAGGGACCCCCATCTCTATCCGGGGCCTCCAGCCCTCATCCAGGGACCCCAAGCTCCCTGATAGCCCCAGCCCTCATCCAGGGACCCCCAGCCCTCATCCAGGGACCCCCAGCTCTCTATCCAGGGACCCCCAGCCCTCATCCAGGGACCCCCAGCTCTCTATCCAGGGACCCCAGCCTCATCCAGGGACCCCCCAGCTCTCTATCCAGGGACCCCCAGCCCTCATCCAGGGACCCCCAGCTCCCTGATAGCCCCAGCCCTCATACAGGGACCCCCAGCCCTCATCCAGGGACCCCCAGCTCTCAGCCAGGGACCCCCAGCTCTCATCCGTGGACCCCCAGCTCCTTGACAGCCAACTCTGGTCCTGGGTCCCCCAGCTGTCAGACAGCCCCCCCCAGCTCGCTGACTGACCCCAGCTCTCATACAGGTACCCCCAGCTCCCAGACAGCCCCCAGACCTGTGACAGGGGCCCCCAGTTTCTGATAGGACCCCCAGCTCTGTGATAGGGCTCCCCCAGCCTCTGTCCCTGAGACAGACCCCCCCCCCCCTCCTCATCCAGCTGTGTCTGGGCCCTGCAAGTCAGAGGACGCACCAGGTGTAACCCGGGGCCCCCTGAGTTCAACAGGCTGCGCCTTGTGGCCCCCTCTGGCTCAGGGCTCTGATCCCCCATACCAGAGAGTCATTGTTTGGGCCCCTGAGTGTCCCCACCCCTCTCCTGAGGTCTCTGTCCTGGGGTTCCCCGACTCTCGCATTTGACCTGGTGTCTCCTGCCAGCGACTCATGATGAATTACCTGCGGCGCCGCCTGTCTGACAGCAACTTCATGGCCAACCTGCCCAACGGGTACATGAGTGACCTGCAGCGACCCGAGACCCCGGCCCCCCCTGCTGCCTCGCCAGGACCCCCTGCCGTCTCCCCCGAGCCCAGTGCAGGCGGCGGCGGCTTCTTCTCTTCCCTCTCCAATGCTGTGAAGCAGACCACCGCAGCGCTCAGCGAGCAGGTCACCACCGCCACCATGGGAGGACCAGGGACCCGCGGAACCAAACTGCTGCTGGTCATCGATGAGCCCCACACCGACTGGTGAGTATGGGGGGGGGGGGGTCAGCCTTACAGGGGGTATTTACTGATCAGTGGGGCAGGAGGGCTGCGGAGAGGAATTAAAGTGATGGGGGGCACCGAGGGGTCCCGGCATGTATCGGGGTGAAACCAGCAAAATGGAGCCATGCAGGAAAAACACAAAGGGTTAACAATGCATTATCTGCGTGCCGGCGGGCATTGGAGAACACCTTGACGAGGGTCCTGAGTTACACGGGGTGCGGCGGCGGCAGCGGCGGGTTGGGGGCGGCGCTGGGAGACCGGGCGGAGGATTCTGATGCAGAGACTAATGACAATGATTTATTGATTGTGTAAAGTGGAATGTGATATCTCGGGGGGGGGGGGGTATTAAGGCAGCGTCTCCAGAAGAAGAGGTGGATAGAGCATCACAGGGGGGAGATAGGGGTCATGGAGAGACAGACAGGGGAATAGAGTGTCATGGAGAGGGAGACGGGGGATAGAGTGTCATGGAGAGATAGACGGGGGATAGAGTGTCATGGAGAGGGAGACGGGGGATAGAGTGTCATGGAGAGGGAGACGGGGGATAGAGTGTCATGGAGAGGGAGACGGGGGATAGAGTGTCATGGAGAGACAGACAGGGGAATAGAGTGTCATGGAGAGATAGACGGGGGATAGAGTGTCATGGAGAGGGAGACGGGGGATAGAGTGTCATGGAGAGGGAGACGGGGGATGGAGTGTCATGGAGAGGGAGACGGGGATAGAGTGTCATGGAGAGATAGACGGGGATAGAGTGTCAAGGAGAGATAGACGGGGGATAGAGTGTCATGGAGAGATAGACGGGGGATAGAGTGTCATGGAGAGGGAGACGGGGGATAGAGTGTCATGGAGAGGGAGACGGGGGATGGAGTGTCATGGAGAGGGAGACGGGGATAGAGTGTCATGGAGAGATAGACGGGGATAGAGTGTCAAGGAGAGATAGACGGGGGATAGAGTGTCATGGAGAGGGAGACGGGGATAGAGTGTCATGGAGAGGGAGACGGGGATAGAGTGTCATGGAGACACAGACGGGGGATAGAGTGTCATGGAGAGGGAGACGGGGGATCGAGCGTCATGGAGAGATAGACGGGGGATAGAGTGTCATGGAGAGGGAGACGGGGGGATAGAGTGTCATGGAGAGATAGACGGGGGATAGAGTGTCATGGAGAGATAGACGGGGGATAGAGTGTCATGGAGAGGGAGACGGGGGGATAGAGTGTCATGGAGAGGGAGACGGGGATAGAGTGTCATGGAGAGATAGACGGGGATAGAGTGTCATGGAGAGGGAGAGGGAGACGGGGAATAGAGTGTCATGGAGAGGGAGACGGGGATAGAGTGTCATAGAGAGGGAGACGGGGGATAGAGTGTCATGGAGAGGGAGACGAGGGATAGAGTGTCATGGAGAGGGAGACGGGGGATAGAGTGTCATGGAGAGGGAGACGGGGATAGAGTGTCATGGAGAGGGAGACGGGGGATAGAGTGTCATGGAGAGATAGACGAGGGATAGAGTGTCATGGAGAGGAGACAGGGGGATAGAGTGTCATGGAGAGGGAGACGGGGGAATAGAGTGTCATGGAGAGGGAGATGGGGGATAGAGTGTCATGGAGAGATAGACGGGGATAGTGTCATGGAGAGGGAGACGGGGGGATAGAGTGTCATGGAGAGGGAGACGGGGGGATAGAGTGTCATGGAGAGATAGACGGGGATAGAGTGTCATGGAGAGATAGACGGGGATAGAGTGTCATGGAGAGGGAGACAGGGGGATAGAGTGTCATGGAGAGGGAGACGGGGGAATAGAGTGTCATGGAGAGGGAGAGGGGGATAGAGTGTCATGGAGAGATAGACGGGGATAGTGTCATGGAGAGGGAGACGGGGGGATAGAGTGTCATGGAGAGGGAGACGGGGGATAGAGTGTCATGGAGAGATAGACGGGGATAGAGTGTCATGGAGAGATATAGACGGGGATAGAGTGTCATGGAGAGGGAGACGGGGGGATAGAGTGTCATGGAGAGGGAGACGGGGGATAGAGTGTCATGGAGAGATAGACGGGGATAGAGTGTCATGGAGAGGGAGACGGGGGGATAGAGTGTCATGGAGAGATAGACGGGGATAGAGTGTCATGGAGAGGGAGACGGGGGATAGAGTGTCATGGAGAGGGAGACGGGGGATAGAGTGTCATGGAGAGATAGACGGGGATAGAGTGTCATGGAGAGGGAGACGGGGGATAGAGTGTCATGGAGAGGGAGACGGGAGGATAGAGTGTCATGGAGAGGGAGACTGGGGATAGAGTGTCATGGAGACACAGACGGGGGGATAGAGTGTCATGGAGAGACAGACGGGGAATAGAGTGTCATGGAGAGGGAGACGGGGATAGAGGGTCATGGAGAGGAAGACGGGGGGATAGAGTGTCATGGAGAGATAGACGGGGGATAGAGTGTCATGGAGAGATAGACGGGGGATAGAGTGTCATGGAGAGGGAGACGGGGGGATAGAGTGTCATGGAGAGGGAGACGGGTAGAGTGTCATGGAGAGATAGACGGGGATAGAGTGTCATGGAGAGGGAGAGGGAGACGGGGAATAGAGTGTCATGGAGAGGGAGACGGGGATAGAGTGTCATAGAGAGGGAGACGGGGGATAGAGTGTCATGGAGAGGGAGACGAGGGATAGAGTGTCATGGAGAGGGAGACGGGGGATAGAGTGTCATGGGAGGGAGACGGGGGATAGAGTGTCATGGAGAGGGAGACGGGGGATAGAGTGTCATGGAGAGATAGACGAGGGATAGAGTGTCATGGAGAGGGAGACAGGGGGATAGAGTGTCATGGAGAGGGAGACGGGGGAATAGAGTGTCATGGAGAGGGAGATGGGGGATAGAGTGTCATGGAGAGATAGACGGGGATAGTGTCATGGAGAGGGAGACGGGGGATAGAGTGTCATGGAGAGGGAGACGGGGGGATAGAGTGTCATGGAGAGATAGACGGGGATAGAGTGTCATGGAGAGATAGACGGGGATAGAGTGTCATGGAGAGGGAGACGGGGGGATAGAGTGTCATGGAGAGGGAGACGGGGGGATAGAGTGTCATGGAGAGATAGACGGGGATAGAGTGTCATGGAGAGGGAGACGGGGGATAGAGTGTCATGGAGAGGGAGACGGGGGATAGAGTGTCATGGAGAGATAGACGGGGATAGAGTCATGGAGAGGGAGACGGGGGATAGAGTGTCATGGAGAGGGAGACGGGAGGATAGAGTGTCATGGAGAGGGAGACTGGGGATAGAGTGTCATGGAGACACAGACGGGGGGATAGAGTGTCATGGAGAGACAGACGGGGAATAGAGTGTCATGGAGAGGGAGACGGGGATAGAGGGTCATGGAGAGGAAGACGGGGGGATAGAGTGTCATGGAGAGGGAGACTGGGGATAGAGTGTCATGGAGACACAGACGGGGGGATAGAGTGTCATGGAGAGGGAGACGGGGGATAGAGTGTCATGGAGACACAGACGGGATAGAGTGTCATGGAGAGGGAGACGGGGGATAGAGTGTCATGGAAACACAGACGGGGGATAGAGTGTCATGGAGAGGGAGACGGGGGATCGAGTGTCATGGAGAGATAGACGGGGGATAGAGTGTCATGGAGAGGGAGACGGGGGATTGAGTGTCATGAGAGATAGACGGGGATAGAGTGTCATGGAGAGACAGACGGGGGGATAGAGTGTCATGGAGAGGGAGACGGGGGGATAGAGTGTCATGGAGAGGGAGACGGGGATAGAGTGTCATGGAGAGGGAGACGGGGGATAGAGTGTCATGGAGAGGGAGACGGGGGATAGAGTGTCATGGAGAGATAGACGGGGGATAGAGTGTCATGGAGAGGGAGACGGGAATAGAGTGTCATGCAGAGGGAGACGGGGATAGAGTGTCATGCAGAGGGAGACGGGGGATAGAGTGTCATGCAGAGGGAGACGGGGGATAGAGTGTCATGCAGAGGGAGACGGGGGATAGAGTGTCATGGAGAGATAGACGGGGGATAGAGTGTCATGGAGAGGGAGACGGGGGATAGAGTGTCATGTAGAGGGAGACGGGGGATAGAGTGTCATGCAGAGGGAGACGGGGGATAGAGTGTCATGGAGAGATAGACGGGGGATAGAGTGTCATGGAGAGGGAGACGGGGGATAGAGTGTCATGGAGAGATAGATGGGGATAGAGTGTCATGGAGAGGGAGACGGGGATAGAGTGTCATGGAGAGGGTGACGGGGGGATAGAGTGTCATGGAGAGGGAGATGGGGGGATAGAGTGTATGGAGAGGGAGACGGGGGATATAGAGTGTCATGGAGACACAGAACGGGGATAGAGTGTCATGGAGGGGAGACGGGGGATAGAGTGTCATGGAGAGGGAGAGGGGGATAGAGTGTCATGGAGAGGGAGACTGGGGAAAGAGTGTCATGGAGACACAGACGGGGGGATAGAGTGTCATGGAGAGGGAGACGGGGGATAGAGTGTCATGGAGAGGGAGACGGGGGATAGAGTGTCATGGAGAGGGAGACGGGGATAGAGTGTCATGGAGACACAGACGGGGATAGAGTGTCATGGAGACACAGACGGGGATAGAGTGTCATGGAGAGGAAGACGGGGGGATAGAGTGTCATGGAGAGGGAGACTGGGGATAGAGTGTCATGGAGACACAGACGGGGATAGAGTGTCATGGAGAGGAAGACGGGGGGATAGAGTGTCATGGAGAGGAAGACGGGGGGATAGAGTGTCATGGAGAGGGAGACGGGGGATAGAGTGTCATGGAGACACAGACGGGATAGAGTGTCATGGAGAGGGAGACGGGGATAGAGTGTCATGGAGACACAGACGGGGATAGAGTGTCATGGAGACACAGACGGGGATATAGTGTCATGGAGACACAGACGGGGGGATAGAGTGTCATGGAGACACAGACGGGATAGAGTGTCATGGAGAGGGAGACGGGGGATAGAGTGTCATGGAGACACAGACGGGATAGAGTGTCATGGAGAGGGAGACGGGGATAGAGTGTCATGGAGACACAGACGGGGATAGAGTGTCATGGAGACACAGACGGGGGGATAGAGTGTCATGGAGACACAGACGGGATAGAGTGTCATGGAGAGGAAGACGGGGGGATAGAGTGTCATGGAGAGGGAGACGGGGGGATAGAGTGTCATGGAGAGGGAGACTGGGGATAGAGTGTCATGGAGACACAGACGGGGATAGAGTGTCATGGAGAGGAAGACGGGGGGATAGAGTGTCATGGAGAGGGAGACGGGGGATAGAGTGTCATGGAGACACAGACGGGATAGAGTGTCATGGAGAGGAGACGGGGATAGAGTGTCATGGAGACACAGACGGGGATAGAGTGTCATGGAGACACAGACGGGGATATAGTGTCATGGAGACACAGACGGGGGATAGAGTGTCATGGAGAGGAAGACGGGGGGATAGAGTGTCATGGAGAGGGAGACGGGGGATAGAGTGTCATGGAGACACAGACGGGGATAGAGTGTCATGGAGACACAGACGGGGATAGAGTGTCATGGAGACACAGACGGGGGGATAGAGTGTCATGGAGAGGGAGACGGGGGATAGAGTGTCATGGAGACACAGACGGGGATAGAGTGTCATGGAGACACAGACGGGGGATAGAGTGTCATGGAGAGTGAGACTTGTCTTTGGGGATTCAGGGGACAAAGCGTATTGGTGGGAGGGAGTGAGTCTGCTGGTAGACCTGGCTGGGGGTTGTGTGGAGGGTTCTGGGTAATAAAGCGCGGTGAGAGCTGACGCAGAGGTCGTGGTGAAGGTAGAAGGTCACAGGCAGGGAGGTGTGGATTGAGAAGCTAGTGGTTACAGTGATGGAGACACAGAGATGACGTGTTTTACATATTCGCTGCGTCTCATGTCTCCAAACCCCCCAATCCTGGCCCCGTGTGGCCCCCGTCATTTCACTCGAACCCCCCGGGAACATTTGGCTCATTACGGAGTTTCTGGTCGTTGATATTTCACGTTGTGAAGCAGCTCGGCTGCCAGACATATGAACGCGGCAGGTGGTGCTATTGTTACATGGATTGTCAATAAAGAGCAGGTGTCACGGCCAGGGGAGGGGCTCACGGCCAGGGGAGGGGCTCACGGCCAGGGGAGGGGCTCATAGTCAGGGAAAGGGGCTCACAGCCAGGGGAGGGGCTCACAACCAAGGAAAGGGGCTTACGGCCAGGGGAGGGGCTCATGGGCAGGGAAAGGGACTCACGGCCAGGGGAGGGGGTCACGACCAGGGGAGGGGCTCACAGCCAGGGGAGGGGGGTCACAGCCAGTGAAGGGACTCATGGCCAGGGGAGGGGCTCACGGCCAAATGAAGGGCTCATAGGCAGGGAAAGGGGGTCACGGCCAGTGAAGGGGCTCACGGCTAGGGGAGGGGCTCACGGCCAGGGGAGGGGCTCACGGCCAGGGGAGGGGCTCATAGGCAGTGAAAGGGGGTCACAGCCAGTGAAAGGGGGTAACGGCCAGGGGAGGACTCATGGCCAGGGGTGGGGCTCATGGCCAGGGGAGAGGCTTACGGCCAGGGGAGGGGCTCACGGTCAGGGGAGGGGCTCATAGGCAGGGAAAGGGGCTCACGGCCAGTGAAGGGGCTCACGGCCAGGGGAGGGCTCACGGCCAGGGGAGGGGCTCATAGGCAGTGAAAGGGGGTCACAGCCAGTGAAGGGGGTAACGGCCAGGGGAGGGGCTCACGGCCAGGGGAGGGGCTCATAGGCAGGGAAAGGGGGTCACAGCCAGTGAAGGGGGTCACGGCTAGGGGAGAGGCTCACGGCCAGGGGAGAGGCTCACGGCCAGGGGAGGGGCTCACAGCCAGGGGAGGGGGTCACAGCCAGGGGAGGAGCTCACAGCCAAGGAAAGGGGCTTACGGCCAGGGGAGGGGGTCACAGCCACAGGAAGTGGCCAGGGGAGGGGCTCGTGGCCAGGAGAGGGGTCATGGCCAGGGGAGGGGGTCATTGCCAGGGGAGGGGGTCACAGCACCACCACACCATTACTGGAGCAAGCCCTGACAGACCTGGCTAAAAGGCAGTGATGTCACTGCGTGGCCTGAATGTCCTTGGGGCTGTTTTTGCATAGTTTTCACTTCACTGCTCACTGATACGCTGTGGATTCTGTGATACGTTCATACACAGCGCACACTACTGTGAGTTTTATTGATGTGGATTCTGTGTTACATTCATACACACCGCACATTACTGTGAGTTTTATTGCTGTGGATTCTGTGATACGCTCATACACACTGCACTTTACTGTGAGTTTTATTGCTGTGCAGCTCTGTGATACACTCATACACACCACACATTACTGTGAGTTTTATTGTTATGGAGCTCTGTGATACGCTCATACACACCGCACATTGATGTGAGTTTTATTGCTGTGGAGCTCTGTGATACGCTTATACACACCGCACATTACTGTGAGTTTTATTGTTATGGAGCTCTGTGATACGCTCATACACACCGCACATTGATGTGACTTTTATTGCTGTGGAGCTCTGTGATACGCTGATACACACTGCACATTACTGTGAGTTTTATTTTTGTGGAGCTCTGTGATACGCTCATACACACTGCACATTACTGTGAGTTTTATTGCTGTGCAGCTCTGTGATACGCTCATACACACCGCACATTACTGTGAGTTTTATTGCTGTGGAGCTCTGTGATACGCTCATACACACCACACATTACTGTGAGTTTTATTGCTGTGGAGCTCTGTGATACGCTCATACACACCGCACATTGATGTGAGTTTTATTGCTGTGGATTCTGTGATACGCTCATACACACTGCACATTACTGTGAGTTTTATTGCTGTGGATTCTGTGATATGCTCATACACACTGCACATTACTGTGAGTTTTATTGCTGTGGATTCTGTGATACGCTCATACACACCGCACATTACTGTGAGTTTTATTGCTGTGGATTCTGTGATACGTTCGTACACACTGCACATTACTGTGAGTTTTATTGCTGTGGATTCTGTGATACGCTCATACACACCACACATTACTGTGAGTTTTATTGCTGTGTTTCAGTTGGATATTTTCATTCATGATGCAGAGTGTCCGTGTGGAGGTGAGCAGGCGGTGGGATGGGGGTGTCTTTATGGGGGGGCTGGACGCAAAGCTGTGTATTCCGGTTTCGTATATAGAGTCTCCCGATTCTGTTGTTCCCTGCAGTTGCGGAGTGAAAGTGATGGGTATTTGTCGCGTCGCCCACGCGTTCCACAGATATGTGCTGTACAGATGACGGTCTGCTCATCGTGTCAGTTGGCGGGGGCGATGTGTTCCGGAGGGGGGGGATCAGGCCACTCTGCTCCTTTTTTAGGCACCCCCCAGTCATTCAGGGGTCACAGATTCAGCGTGACAGCAGGAACAGGGGGGGGCAACGTTTCCCCAAGCCGGGGCTTCCTCAGGCTGTAACAGAGGCAGTGAATAAATAATCAGGATCATGAAGGAATCATGGGAAATCTGTGACTTAAATGACATGTGTTAAAGGAGCGCTTTCCAGGGCCGGAGCGCAGCATGCCGCTGCTTCGTGGCCGGGTGTTGTCGCTGCAGAGGGTGTTGGAGCCTGGACGGTTGCTGTGTGGTTGTATTTGCGGCCGTGCTGCGGGTTGTCACACTGTCCCTCAGATCATGTTCATTTCCATGTTCGTCGCTGCGCGCGATGCTGAGCCATGTCCCCTGATGGTGAATGCGGATACACTCAGCGTGAGAGTCTCTGATACCGCGTCACGCTGCGGCTCTGATCCTCTATATCACAGGCGCGCTGCTCACACCCTGCCCACTGCCTGGCATGAAACCCTCACCAGCCCTGCGTGTGGCGTGTGACCAGAGTGCACGCTCACTGCTAGCCTGCTGACACAGGTACACACTGAAACTGGTACACACTGACAGTCACTGACACGGGTACACACTTGTGACGGAACCGTTCTCTTCCGTCTGTCCTGGCTCTCCAGACACCCCTTCGTTGCGGTCAGCCCGGCTACTGGGAGCGCTGTCCTCAGCGCCTCGAGCAGCTTGACCCGCCTGCTTCTGATTCTCTGCCCTGGAGTCGTTAGGAATTTCCAGAGGGCCGCTCTGTGCCTTCTGGGGGTGATAGTGGGTATCCTGAATGAGACACCAGACAAGCTGTATGTTCCCACAGGATTCTCTGACTTTTAATGAATAAAAAACGCCACCATTTATGCTGAAATTCAACAGTCATAATTTGCATAAATGACGCACCTCGTCCTACCAATATGCTAATTACATTATGTCAGTTAGATATTTACAATAAACATTCTTTACATTCTTTAGCCTTTAGCTCACACATCATTTACATAATCTATTGTTCTAACACATCAGATTAAAGACAAACACTATCACAGACTTCTTGAATCAAACATGCAGGCAGATAAGGGGAAAAGCCCTGTTGCATAAATTACACAGCAGTAAAGCTTGTTTATCGGCTATACAGAAACACATTTACCTACAGGAATATAAGTATATTTAAAACTAAAGCTACGCCATTTTACACTAAACTAATTTAATCTAAAACCAAACGATGTAAAATATATTTAAAATCACACGATACAAATGAACATAAAGTCTCTTGGGGTTTGAAGCATGGAGCGTTACATCAGCTCCATGACAACACTGATACAGGAACACAGTAACACGGGCACACACTGACACTCACTGACACGGGCACACACTGACACTCACTGACACGGGAACACACTGACACAGGAACACACTGACACAGGTACACACGATCAAGGATAGACACGGACACGGGTACACACTGACACGGGAACACACTAACACAGGTACACACTGAGGCAGGCACACACTGACACAGGAACACACTGAGGCGGGCACACACTGACACTCTCTGACTTGGGCACACACTGACACTCTCTGACACGGGCACTCTCTGACACTCTCTGACACGGGTACACACTGACACAGGTTTATACTGATTCAGGTGCACACTGACTGTTTATTTGCGACTGTGTCAGTATAGCCTGGGTCAGTGTGCACCTGTAAGTGTCTGTGTCAGTGTGCGCCTGTATCAATTTGTATTTGTGTCAGTGTGTACCCGTGTCAGTGACTGTGTCAGTTTTTATCTGTGTCATTGTGTACCTGTATTAGTGACTGTGTCAGTGTAAGTGTTGTAACAAATCTCTGTACCCAACAGGGTCACATCTGTCAATGCCGCTTCCTTGCCGGACCCCCGTGTTCTCCCCAGCAGACTCTCGTGCCTCTCTCCAGTCCTCAGACGAAGCGTAAGGACTGGGACACACAGAGAGCCTGCGAGCACCCCCAGAAATAAGACCAGTATGTGGATCTGGAGGTTTCAGGGTCAGAATGGAACTGGTTTTATTTGGGGACAGACACCGCTATATGTACGATCAACCTGGGATAATTATATACACAAAACCTCCCCTAGAAAATGTTGTGAGAAATAATGGGGCAGTGTTTGCCTGACAAAGCAGACTGGCAAACTACTCAAACATAAACAGGTTTGCTCTCAGGAATGAGTTACTATCTATCAGCAGATAACAACAGATACACATGGACCGTAACGATAAACAACAACATTACTCATTCATAAAACAGATTACACAAACACTGCACACACACAAGAGAGAGCAAGGAAATAATCAGGCCCGCACCTCACAAAGTGACGAACGTCACATCTGTGTCATTGTGTACCATTGTCAGTGTGCACCTGTGTCACACTGACCCAGACACTCACTGACACAGGCGCACACAGACACACGGAGTGACGCACGGACACACGGAGTGATGCACAGACACACGGAGTGGCGCACAGACACATGCAGTGACGCACAGACACACGGAGGGACACACAGGGAGTGACGCACGGACACACAGGGAGTGACGCACGGACACACGGAGTGACGCACGGACACACGGAGTGACGCACAGAGTGACGCACAGACACATGGAGTGACGCACACACGGAGTGACGCACGGACACACGGAGTGACGTACGGACACACGGAGTGACGTACGGACACACGGAGTGACGCACGGACACATGGAGTGACGCACAGACACACGGAGTGACGCACGGACACACGGAGTGACGCACAGACACACGGAGTGACGCACGGACACACGGAGTGACGCACGGACACACGGAGTGACGCACAGACACATGGAGTGACGCACGGACACACGGAGTGACGCACAGACACATTGAGTGACGCACGGACACGGAGTGACACATGGAGTGACGCACAGACACATGGAGTGACGCACAGACACAGGGAGTGACGCACGGACACACGGAGTGACACATGGAGTGACGCACAGACACATGGAGTGACGCACATACGGAGTGACGCACGGACACACGGAGTGACGCACAGACACATGGAGTGACGCACGGACACATGGAGTGACGCACAGACACATGGAATGACGCACAGACACACGGAGTGACGCACAGACACACGGAGTGACGCACGGACACGGAGTGACACATGGAGTGACGCACGGACACACGGAGTGACGCATGGACACACGGAGGGACACACGGAGTGACACACGGAGTGACGCACAGACACACGGAGTGACGCACAGACACACGGAGTGACGCACAGACACATGGAGTGACGCACAGACACATGGAGTGACGCACAGACACATGGAGTGACGCACGGACACAGGGAGGGACACACGGAGTGACGCACAGACACATGGAGTGACGCACAGACACATGGAGTGACGCACGGACACAGGGAGTGACGCACGGACACAGGGAGGGACACACGCAGTGACGCACAGACACATGGAGTGACGCACAGACACATGGAGTGACGCACAGACACACGGAGTGACACATGGAGTGACGCACAGACACATGGAGTGACGCACAGACACACGGAGTGACACATAGAGTGACGCACAGACACATGGAGTGACGCACACACGGAGTGACGCACGGACACACGGAGTGACGCACAGACACATGGAGTGACGCACGGACACATGGAGTGACGCACAGACACATGGAGTGACGCACAGACACATGGAGTGACGCACGGACACAGGGAGTGACGCACGGACACACGGAGTGCCGCACAGACACATGGAGTGACGCACGGACACATGGAGTGACGCACAGACACATGGAGTGACGCACAGACACATGGAGTGACGCACGGACACAGGAGTGACGCACGGACACACGGAGTGACGCACAGACACACGGAGTGACGCACGGACACGGAGTGACACATGGAGTGACGCACAGACACATGGAGTGACGCACACACGGAGTGACGCACACATGGAGTGACGCACAGACACAGGGAGTGACGAACAGACACACGGAGTGACGCACGGACACACGGAGGGACACACGGAGTGACACACGGAGTGACGCACGGACACACGGAGTGACGCACGCACACACGGAGTGACGCACGGACACACGGAGTGACGCACGGACACACGGAGTGACGCACGGACACATGGAGTGACGCACGGACACACAGAGTGAAACACGGTTTTGTGCGCGGCTTGTGGATGCGCCTCGTCCATCTCTGCAGCCGTCACAGTGTTTAAGCCTTGGTGTGCTTTTTCCTGTGTTGGTAAATTTATTGTGTCTCTTGTGAGAAGTTACTGCTTGTCGACGCGGCCGTGTTACACTCTGTGTGTAGATACATGTTATAATAAGGAAGTATTAAGCATTTTACCCTTATTTCTCTTCCACCATTACCTTTCTCTTAAGTTACCTTTACTTCCCTTCAACCCCCCCCCAAACCATCCCCCCGCCCCCGCTCTCCCAATAAATAAAACACATGACAAAAGTATTGGCGGTTTGAAAAGGTCACGTCTTTTATTTATAATCAAAGGCCAAAAAACATTGCCTTTGTGGCAGAATTATCAGCGATCCTCGCTTTCTTGGAATAGGTAACACCAGATAACACTGGTACCATAGATCCAGCCAGATAACACTGGCAACCGCAATGAACCACCAGCATTGCCCAGAAATAGCGGCCGGCCCCACGTGGCTAAGCTAGCGCGACCACACGCTGCTCTCTTTATAGCAGATAGCAGGCCGGGAGGATCTTCAAACCAGGAGGCACCTGTGTTTGGCCGCACAAACCACCACACAGACCCCCAGATCCTCCCCCTCTATCGCCTCTCCACGTGCCAGGGCCGCA
The DNA here is from genome assembly GCA_009667805.1 of Leptobrachium leishanense. Lineage (NCBI taxonomy): Eukaryota > Metazoa > Chordata > Amphibia > Anura > Megophryidae > Leptobrachium > Leptobrachium leishanense. Next base: position 46,301 of record RXON01004602.1, on the reverse strand, counting down.
TATTTCACCATTTGAAGTAACTGTCCATGTAATCCCATCATCTTTGGCCGCACAAACCACCAGCTGGCTTCGTGTAACGTGGTGAAATGATCTGACTGCACCTCAACTAACCATGTCTTTACTGAAAAAACAATCCTCCGGCTTTGGCCGCACAAACCACCAGCTGGCTTCATGTAACATGGTGAAATTACCTGACTGCACCTCGACTAACCATGCCCATTTCTAAAGCAATCCACTGGCTTTGGCCGTACAAACCACCAACCGGCTTCCTGCGACATGGTATGACTCCATATGGGAACCCACAGGCGGTCTTGAAATGACTGGCGGAATCACCACTTCATTAGCCCCTATCCGTGGTCAATGCTGCTCTCTGACGACGTGACCTTTTCGACTCGGTAAACAGGCAGTAACCTAAAAACAGGGTGGGTAGGGTGGGAAAAAGACAAAGGTTAGACTGATTTCATCTGTCCTTTGCTTACCCTTTTCTATTACCCCTGCCCTCCCCTTTCTGTTATCTGCCCCCGAGACCCAATCCCAGCGATAATCCTGAAACAAAAGGGGAACCATTGTAACTCCTCCCAACGTTCTACACTTTTCTTTAAACAGGGAACATGCTTAAGCCTCTTATTATTATTATTATTATTATATTATTATTCTTTATTTATAAAGCGCCAGCATATTCCGCAGCGCTGTACAATAAACACAGTATAGACAGGGTTACAATACATTGAACAACATTTGACAAACAGTACAGGAGGAGATGAGGGCCCTATTCCCGTAGGAACTCACAATCTGGGAGGGTTGGGGTTGGAAACAGGAGGAGAGGACTGTAAGGTGAGAGTGATTGATGGTTGCATCAGTGAGTTGGGTGTAGGCTTCCCTAAATAGGAACGTTTTAAGGGAGCGTTTGAAGGGAAGAGAAGTTAGGGGAAAGTCTGACAGTACGAGGGAGAGCGTTCCAGAGAGTGGGGGCTGCGCGTGAAAAATCCTGCAGTCTATCATGGGAAGAGGTGATGCGGGGAGAAGCTAGGCGCAGGTCACTGTTTGACCTTAGGAGCGGCTGGGGTGTATTTGGTGATTAGTGAGGACAGGTAGTGGGCGCTGAGTTAGTGAGGTTTTGTAGGTAAGGGTAAGGATTTTGAACTTAATTCTGCAGTGGATGGGGAGCAAGTGAAGGGACTCGCAGAGGGGAGCGGCAGAGACTGAGCAGCGGTGAGGTGAATTAGCCTGGCGGAGGCGTTCAGGATGGATTGTAGGGGGGAGAGGCGGGACAGAGGAGGCCAGATAAGAGATTATTGCAATAGTCGAGTCGGGAGATTACCAGGGCGTGTATGAGTTGTTTTGTGGTGACAGCGGTAAGAAATGGCCGAATTCTGGAAATATTACGCAGTTGGTATCAGCAGGAGGAGGAAAGAGACTTGATGTGGGGGATGAAGGAAAGAGCAGAGTCAAGTGTAACTCCAAGGCAGCGAACTTGGTTTGATGGGGAGATGGTGATACCCTCCACCGTGATAGAGAAGTCAGGAGGTGGGGAGGCATTGGAGGGAGGAATAAGTAGGAGCTCAGTCTTTGACATGTTGATCTTTAGGTGGTGGGAGGCCATCCAGGAGGAGATGCCAGATAAACAGTCACTGACTTTTGAAAGGACAGGGGAGAGAGATCAGGGGTAGAGAGGTAGATCTGAGTGTCATCAGCGTAGAGGTGGTAATTAAAGCCAAAGCTGTTGATGATTTTGCCCAGGGAGGAGGTGTAGATGGAAAAGAGCAGAGGACCAAGGGACAGAGCCTTGAGGTACACCAACAGATAGAGGCAATGAGGAGGAGGAGTTACCAGCAAAGGACACACAGAAGGACCTGTTGGATAAATAGGAGTCAACCCAAGCAAGTGCAGTGTCACCGAGACCCAGAGAGTTGAGGGTCTGTAGAAGGAGGGGGTGGTCAACAGTATCAAAAGCAGCCGAGGGTCAAGCAGGATGAGAATAGAATAGTGGCCGTGTTTTTTAGCAGTTAGGAGGTCGTTGGTGACTTTGGTGAGGGCAGTTTCAGTTGAGTGTAGGGGACGGAAGCCAGATTGCAGGGGGTCAAGTAGGGATTGGAGGACAGGAAGAGGGAGAGGCGGTTGAAGACTAGTTTTTCTAAGAGCTTTGATGTGAAGGGAAGCAGGGATACAGGGCGGTAATTGGATGGAGAGTGGGATCTAGGGATGGTTTCTTTAGTAAAGGGGTAACTAGCGCGTGTTTGAAGGCGGATGGAAAGGAGCCAGTGGAGAGAGATAGGTTGAAGATGATGTGTGTGAGAGCGGGGTGAGGGAGGAGGAGAGGGGAGGAATTAGATGTGAGGAATGGGGTCGAGCGGGCACGTGGTGAGATGTGAGGAGGACAATAAGGAATTGACTTCTCCTCAGTGGTTGGGAGGAAGCGGCAGAGGGTGGCAGATGGGACCTGTGGGAGTGGAGGTGGCAGATAACTATCTTGTGTTGGGATGTTGCTTCTGATAGTTAGAGTTTTACTGAGGAAGTAGTCTGCCAGGTCTTGAGCGCTGAAGGCAGCTGTGGGGGGAGGTGCAGGTGGGTAGAGGAGGGTGTTGAAGGTGGACCAGAGCCGTTTAGGGTTGGAGGACAGCGTAGATATAAAGAGATGAGAAGAAGGATTGTTTGGCCAAGTGGAGGACAGAGGTGTTTGACCGGAGAATAAACTTGAAGTGAACAAAATCAGCTTCAGAGCGGGATTTCCTCCAGGCACGCTCTGCGGTGCGGGAGCATCTTTGCAGGTAGCGAGTCTGGAGGGTGTGCCAGGGCTGAAGCTGGCGCGTGGGGCCTTACAGAGTCGAAGAGGAGCAAGAGTGTCTAGAGCAGAGATAAGCGTCGTGTTGTAGTGATTAGTGGCAGCATCAGGGCAGGTGAAGGATGAGGTATGAGGGAGGTGGTGAAGTAGGTTGGAGAATTGATGGGGGTCCACAGCATGTAGATTTCTGCGAGTGTGTGTGCGGGGGGGGAGCAGGGTGTTTAGGAAGTCCAGATAGGTTGAAAGAGAGAAGGTGGTGGTCAGAGATGGGGAAAGGGCGACAGTTGAACTCAGAAATGGAGCAGAGGTTGAAAAGACAAGGTCAATAGCGTGACCATCGCGGTGGGTAGGGAGGAGGGAGGATTGTGTGAGTCCAAGGGAGGACGTGAGTGAAAGAAGTTTGGAGGCAGCAGGGGCGGAAGGATCGTCAATGGGAATGTTGAAGTCCCCGAGAATTAAGCATGGAAGTCATGGAGTCAGTCGCTCATCAGTACTAAGCATTTTACCCTTATTTCTCTTCCACCATTACCTTTCTCTTAAGTTACCTTTACTCCCTTCAACCCCCCCAAACCATCCCCCCACCCCCCGTCCCCGCCTCCCCATAAATAAAAAAACACATGACAAAAGTATTGGCGATTTGAAAAGGTCACGTCTTTTATTTATAATCAAAGGCCAAAAATCATTGCCTTTGTGGCAGAATTATCACCGATCCTCGCTTTCTTGGAATAGGTAACACCAGATAACACTGGCAACCGCAATGAACCACCAACATTGCCCAGAAATAGCGGCCGGCCCCACATGGCTAAGGCTAGGGTCAGACTGAGGCAGTGCGAACGCGCGTTCTGGCGCACATAATCACGGCCGCACTAGCAGCAGATGCCGGGCAATGACAGCCAATATACGAAGTACGGTCGCACAAAAGTCCGGCCGCGCAACGCAAGTGGAAAATGAACGCATTTTTTCGAGAACGTTAAACCGCTGGTACTGACGTACAGAGTGCGCTGCGGCCGCATAGCAGCGTGTGTGCGTGATTAGGAGACGTCAGACGCTGCTAGTGTGCGACCAACATAACGTTCAAACAGCCGGATTTCCCTAGACTTCTTTTCACCCCATCGTCATGAAATACGTCCAGAATTGCGCATCGTCTGACCACTTAAGCGTATTCCGTGAAAAAATGCGTGCGCACGCATCGACGTACATTTTGACGGTGGCCGCAGAAAATGCGCTCATCTGTCCCTAGCCTTAGCTAGCGCGACCACACGCTGCTCTCTTTATAGCAGATAGCAGGCCGGGAGGATCTTCAAACCAGGAGGCTACCTGTGTTTGGCCGCACAAACCACCACACAGACCCCCAGATCCTCCCCCTCTATCACCTCTCCACGTGCCAGGGCCGCATATTTCACCGCCACCAAAAATGAGGACCCTCTTTTTCCGCCACCAATAAAAGACCGTGACCTTTTCACTTACCTTACACAAGGGTCTTTATCAGCCCTTCGATGTTGCCCCCGAAAAGGTTGTTCCTCGCCTTGGACAAATGGACCCCGTCATTCCAAAACAATTCCTCCTGCATTGTCACTATGTTCTGATGCTCCAAAACCTTTCCTGCCATCTCCAGCATAATCTTTTTCGCTGCCTGGTTTATCTTCTTTCTCACGATATATCCTGCACCCTGCAGTTCCTCCACACTAATATAGCAATTACGTTAGACCACACTGTCTGAACATCCGGCCATTCCTTCCTGAACCACCTAAGTGTGTCCCGGACCCTATTCTGCAAATCTATCGTTGTCATAGCCCCTATGTCGTTACCCCCTAACTGCACTATCATTATATCTGGCTTCCCCCACCTTCTCCTAGATTCCTGTGCTACCCCTAAAAACTGCGCCCACCCCATACCCCTCCATCATATCCACCTAATGCCCGCTTTAGTGAGGCTGAACCCTAGGTTCACTCCCATTGTTGCGCCCACAGCGTGAACAGCCGCCCCATGCACATAGGTGTGTCCCAGTATCCATACTCTCTTCGCCCGCTCTGAAAGAAAAAACCCAAAAACCAGAATATTAACGTTCAAACACATACCAACTTTTTATCGCGACTGTAAATTGAATCAGGGTTATATACCTACTCCCGCTTATTCATAACCCTCTCCTCTCTAACTTAGTAAATTATGAAATACCAGCTAGCCTGCTAAGACCGGTGCCCTTTAAACAAATTCCCTTCCCCAATCGCTGTTTAATCCTAACGGCTCGCGATCTGCCAGAGAAATGAAGGTTTATTAATTTTATTTTTTCCCCAAAAACAGAATATCCCCTATGTCGTTACCCCCTAAATGCACTATCATTATATCTGGCTTCCCCCACCTTCTCGTAGATTGAATATAGAATATTTGATACAGTCCTAACCTCAACATCTGAGGGTTGGGATTTAGGGGTTATTATTGCAGAGGATCTAAGGGTAAGTAGTCAATGTAATAGAGCAGCAGGAAATGCTGGGAGAATGCTTGGTTGTGTAGGGAGAGGTATTAGCAGTAGGAAAAGGGAAGAGCTCATGCCACTGTACAGAGCACTGGTGAGACCTCGTTTGGAGTTCTGTGTGCAGTACTGGAGACCATATCTCCATAAGGATATAGACACCTTAGAGAGAGTTCAGAGAAGGGCTACTAAAATGGTGTATGGTTTGAAGGAGAAAAGTTACCAGGAAAGGCTTAATGATCTTAACATGTATAGCTTGGAAAAAAGACGAGATAGATGAGATATGATAGAAACATTTAAATACGTAAAGGGAATCCACAAGGTAGAGGAAGGGAGTATGTTTAAAATGAAACAAAGTAGCAAAACAAGAGGACATAGTTGTAGATTAAAGGGGGCAAATGTTTAAAAGTAACAGCAGGAAACATTATTTCACTGAGCGGGTGGTGGATACATGGAACAGCCTTCCAGTTGAAGTGGTAGAGGCCAAAACAGTAATTGAATTTAAGCAGGCATGGGATAGGCATAAGGCTATCCTAAACAAAAAATAAATCCAGGTAAAGTATCCATGTAATTGGGCGACTAGATGGGCCGAAAGGTTCTTATCTGCCGACATTTTCTATGTTTCTTTCCATCCCAGCAACGTTACAGCCTTTTCCACAGCCGCTTTGAATTGCAACCTGGACAAAATTGGTTCCATCCTCATGCCTCAAAAAAAAACATATGGCCGTTTGCAGGAGCCGCCTCCAAATAACCTCTTACATAACACCGGGCATACCTCCACTTAACCTCTGTATTACGCTCCAATCTTTGTGTAATATACCCTCCCCCCCTCTAAGTAATGGATTCCTTTTGTTTTTACATGCTTCTGTCAGCCCCTCGCCCCCCCAGCAACCAAGGTTGCCCAGCTCATGGTTATCTGATGCATTGTTCCTAGCTGGATGTGATTACATTGTCTCTGCACCTTTCCTCTCTGTGTGTGTGTCCCTTGCACAATGTAAATCAATGTAGTCTCCATTTTGAGTTGGGCCATAAGCAGTACTTCTGCGGAATACTGATTTCAAGGAGAGCAGTCTGCCCGTGGACAGGAACCCCTACGTTACAGCCTCGTTCCTCGAATGCCCTCTGGGTTAAGCTAAATGGGGACTTCTCTAAAGGACCAGCCATTCTACCTAACAGCACCTCCTTCCCCCACTTTTCTCTCAATATTTCTGGCAGTTCATATGCTGATTTCAACTGCTTTACTTTCCCACCCCCCTTCGCTTCACCCCTAATCAGTATCTTGAAGCCTTCCATAAAAAAACCCTTACTCCATTCTCCTTATCCTCCATCTTAAGGCTCGCCAGCCCTGGAATCCTTTACCAAGTCTTTAACCCACGTCTTTAACCCACGTCTACCAATGAAACGGTTTCTTGCTTAGTATATTAATCTATAGGCTCGAAGTTAAGTCAACCTACCCAAAATAGTGAAATAGCATTTGCTAACATACAAAATCACTGTTTAGTTGATAAGCCTCTTCAGAAATTATAACAGACACATTTAGATGTTTATTTGGTTAGTAATTGTTATATTCATAAGTCTGGCAGAAACCATCTGGATTAATTTAGTTGCGCAAATGTAAGTTTAAACAGATTATACAGTTACTGCTGCCGCACTTTCTCATTGACAGCAGACCTTGTGACTTTTTGAGGTTTAAGATGGCTGCCAGCCATGCGGTCACTGATTACCTATGTTTATAAGATCATACAGACTATACAAATAATACGGTTTGATCAAGTATTACAAAGTGAAGCAGATATCAACGAGCATATTCTAGCTAAAATGCAAATCACTATAACGGGTAAATTAGTGCGTATTTAACCAAATAGATTACACACACACACATACAGTATAATGTCAAAATAGTGACAAATTCACAGAATTAATACACTTAATACTTATCCACTCCCAGGCTTTCTTATGATGATGGTACAAGTGGGAAAGATGAGGGAGTTGTTGCTCATGTTTCCTCCATTTCGGAGATAAGTCTCTCCTCTCCCTCAATAAAGACAAAGTTAGCGTTCTGAAATAATTATTTACTCACACTGTAGCAAGTGCGCAAAAAAGATTGTACATTACTGCTGTGTCACTTCAAAAATTGCCTCAATTAGTATAGTGAACTTAAATACAGTATACAAATGAGTTTATTCATCAATTTATTGCTTAGCTCTTGGAGTTACTTTATTTATATCACATACACCCAGGTGAGACAACCCCCCTCCCTTCCAGAATACATTACAGATAACAACAGGCTCCAGCCACTGGACAATAGAAAAGCTCCAGTCACTGGACAATAGAAATAACAGTCATCACAAGGGAATGTTTACCCACGCTTCTCTAAACAGTGTGCTTAGGGAAACCCAGGATGTTAGAGTGCAAGCTCTTGAGCAAGGGGCCTCTCTTACTGTTTAGTGAGTGCAAAATATAACAATTTATAACTGTAACATACAGATACACACTTTGACAACAGCATAGCACATCACACAACACTCTACACTATATACAGAGACAATAAACTGTAAAGCAAAATACTTGCAAATAAACATTGGGGCGGCCGTTTTATCACAGGTTGCTTTGTATGCTTCCGGCCTGTTCAGTACAAAAATGACTGCAGCTCATTAAAATGTATCGATTTTGGAGTGCTATTTGGTGCTAAAACACCCACTATTCATGTGTGTGATTCTTAAAATTGACCGTCAGTCATTTAATAGAGTGAGCACTTTAACTATAAAGGCACAGCAATCTTCAGACAGACACAGGCAAAATTTCTGAAACCCAAATGCACCTAATAACATACAAAACAACAAATCACTGAATTCTGGCCGAGTTATACCAGAACAATTAACCTAGTCATAATTACTATCACGCAGATACTACCCAAAATTAACAAGGGAATACAGTATTGCAAAGTGTAACGAATATCAAAAGCATCTACTAAATAAAACCTACAAATCCATACAATGGAAAACCTGCACCTATTTATCCAAGTAATAATAGAACTAGGAATATATATATATTTAGCAGACTATAATAATAGGGAATATATAACAGATTGATACAGCCAGTAATACTTATCCAGTCGTTGGTTTTCATATGATGATGGTTAGGGATGCACCGATACCACTTTTTTAAGACCGAGTACGAGTACCGATACTTTTTAAAAGTACTCACCGATACCAAGTACCGATACTTTTATTTAATGTCATGTGACCGCTTTCCAATAAGAACAGACCATATAAAAATGCCCCCGCGCTCACATGTATATCCCCCCGATATATATATATATTCATACTGCCCCAGCTCATGGATTTGCCCCAGCTCATGGATTTGCCCCAGCTCACTCATGGATTTGGCCCCAGCACATGGATAATGCCCCAGCAACACATGGGTTATTATGCCCCCACAGCTCACACATGGTATGCCCCCCCCAGCTCATGGATATGCCCCCACATGGATATTGCCTCCAGCTCATGCATATGCCCCCCACATGGATATGCCCCTCATGGATATTGCCTCCAGCTCATGGATATGCCCCCTCATGGATATTGCCTCCAGCTCATGGATATGCCCCCTCATGGATATTGCCTCCAGCTCATGGATATGCCCCATCATGGATATTGCCTCCAGCTCATGGATATGCCCCATCATGGATATTGCCTCCAGCTCATGGATATGCCCCCACATGGATATGCCCCCTCATGGATATTGCCTCCAGCTCATGGATATGCCCCATCATGGATATGCCCCCACATGGATATGCCCCATCATGGATATTGCCTCCAGCTCATGGATATGCCCCCACATGGATATTGCCTCCAGCTCATGGATATGCCCCCACATGGATATTGCCTCCAGCATGGATATGCCCCATCATGGATATGCCCCCACATGGATATGCCTCCAGCTCATGGATATGCCCCCACATGGATATTGCCTCCAGCTCATGGATATGCCCCCACATGGATATTGCCTCCAGCTCATGGATATGCCCCATCATGGATATGCCCCCACATGGATATTGCCTCCAGCTCATGGATATGCCCCATCATGGATATTGCCTCCAGCTCATGGATATGCCCCCTCATGGATATGCCCGCTCATGGATATTGCCTCCAGCTCATGGATATGCCCCTCATGGATTGCCCCCTCATGGATATGCCCGCTCATGGATATTGCCTCCAGCTCATGGACCGCCCCCACTATACTTACCTTCCTGGGCGCCGCCGAGAATGTCTCCGCGCGCCCGCTCGTTGGAAGGACCCCAGCCGCGACCACGTGATCCCGGCTGGGGTCCTTCCAACGAGCGCGCGCGCGGAGACATTCCCCGGCGGCGCCCAGGAAGGTAAGTATCGTCGCGGAGAGCAGCTGCAGGGCCTGTCTGAATGCTCTATCTGCATTCAGACAGGCCCTGCAGCTGCTCAGTGTGTTTAATACTTACCTTCCTGGGCGCCGCCGGGAATGTCTCGGGCGCGCGCGCACGTTGGAAGGACCCCAGCCGGGATCACGTGGTCGCGGCTGGGGTCCTTCCAACGAGCGGGCGCGCGGAGACATTCCCCGGCGGCGCCCAGGAAGGTAAGTATTGCGGAGAGTGCGGGGCGGCTGTCCGAATGCCGATAGAGCATTCGGACAGCCGCCGCAGCCCCTCGGATACCGGAAGCCGGCTCAATGTCGGCTTCCGGTATCGGAAAAAATATCGGGGGTACTGCACGAGTACCAAGTACTCCTGCAGTACCCAGTATCGGCCCCGATACCGATACTAGTATCGGTATCGGTGCAACCCTAATGATGGTGATGGTAAAATGGAGTTGGCTGTCCAAAAAGACAAAGGTTAGACTGATTTCATCTGTCCTTTGCTTACCCTTTTCTATTACCCCTGGCCCTCCCCTTTCTGTTATCTGCCCCCAAGACCCAATCTCAGCGATACCCTGAAACAAAAGGGGAACCATTGTAACTCCTCCCAACTTTCTACTCTTTTCTTTTAAACAGGGAACATGCTTAAGCCTCTTCGTTCCCAGTCAGTCGCTCATCAGTACTAAAGGACACAATGAATGTGCGCACTCACAGGCACAGAGTGTATGTGTCACCCGCACGGCAGTAACCCATACGGGGGGTCTGCCTATATTACCCCTGTATATACCGAGAGGTCTGCCTATATTACCCCTGTATATACTGAGGGGGCTGCCTATATTACCCCTGTATATACCGAGAGGTCTGCCTATATTACCCCTGTATATACCGAGAGGTCTGCCTATAATACCCCTGTATATACCGAGAGGTCTGCCTATATTACCCCTGTATATACCGAGAGGTCTGCCTATATTACCTGTATATACTGAGGGGGCTGCCTATATTACCCCTGTATATACCGAGAGGTCTGCCTATAATACCCCTGTATATACCGAGAGGTCTGCCTATATTACCCCTGTATATACCGAGAGGTCTGCCTATATTACCCCTGTATATACTGAGGGGGCTGCCTATATTACCACTGTATATACCGAGAGGTCTGCCTATATTACCCCTGTATATACTGAGGGGGCTGCCTATATTACCCCGTAATACCGAGAGGTTGCTGCTATATTCCCTGTATATACCGAGGGGTCTGCCTATATTACCCCTGTATATACCCAGAGGTCTGCCTATATTACCCCTGTATATACTGAGGGGGCTGCCTATATTACCCCTGTATATACCGAGAGGTCTGCCTATATTACCCCTGTATATACCCAGAGGGGCTGCCTATATTACCCCTGTATATACCCAGAGGTCTGCCTATATTACCCCTGTATATACCAGAGGTCTGCCTATATTACCCCTGTATATACCGAGGGGTCTGCCTATATTACCCGAGGGGTCTGCCTATATTACCCCTGTATATACCCAGAGGGGCTGCCTATATTACCCCTGTATATACCCAGAGGTCTGCCTATATTACCCCTGTATATACCCAGAGGTCTGCCTATATTACCCCTGTATATACCGAGAGGTCTGCCTATATTACCCCTGTATATACCGAGAGGTCTGCCTATATTACCCCTGTATATACCCAGAGGGGCTGCCTATATTACCCCTGTATATACCCAGAGGTCTGCCTATATTACCCCTGTATATACCGAGAGGTCTGCCTATATTACCCCTGTATATACTGAGGGGGCTGCCTATATTACCTCTGTATATACCGAGAGGTCTGCCTATATTACCCCTGTATATACTGAGGGGGCTGCCTATATTACCTCTGTATATACCCAGAGGTCTGCCTATATTACCCCTGTATATACTGAGGGGTCTGCCTATATTACCTCTGTATATACCCAGAGGTCTGCCTATATTACCCCTGTATATACTGAGGGGGCTGCCTATATTACCTCTGTATATACCCAGAGGTCTGCCTATATTACCCCTGTATATACTGAGGGGGCTGCCTATATTACCTCTGTATATACCCAGAGGTCTGCCTATATTACCCCTGTATATACTGAGGGGGCTGCCTATATTACCTCTGTATATACCGAGAGGTCTGCCTATATTAAACCTGTATATACCAAGGGCAGTGGTGTATTTTGGCCTAGGCCGACTAGGCCCAGGCCTAGGGCGGCGGCCCGCACTGGGTGGCCCACCCCTACTAAAAAAAATTTTTTTTTTTACTTCTGCAAGTTATTTTACCAGGAAGGATACATTGAGATTTCACTAATTTTCAAGTATGTCCTGGGTAGGCAAGGCCTAGGCTTTCACTTTCCAGGGGGCAGCAAAAAACCTCACCACTAAATGGGTTACTCACAGAGCACCGAAATGACGCCAACTTTTTGGTGTTCTGTAGTTCCCTGCACTTGGGAGAATAAAATTTCCCCACCATTCACCATTCACCGCAGGGTCTCCAAAGTGCATGGAGTCGGCCGCTGTATGCTGCCACCGCAAACCCATGGCCTGCTGTTTTCAAAAGAACTACTGAACGAAAATGTCTGGAATTTACATATAAGATCCTATGATTGATAATAAAAAGTTCTGTTACAGAAAAAAGAAAAACTGCTATTAAAAAAAAGGGGGGGGATTTTTGCCCAAAAAAATCTGAAAAATGACTAAAAGGTACTAAAAAAAAATCAATAAATAAAGACTTTTTACTGCAGATTAAAATAATAAATGATTTATTAGATATTGCATAAAAACGTGAATATTTTTAACATTTACACCTATGGGGTTCGTCTGAATAAACCTGCTGATTGAAACCACCGAACATCACGGCATTTCACTGCCATTTCTGAGTCTCAGTACCACATGACTGGCTGAACCACGTGAAACGCACGCGCGCAGCTGCCCGCCCTTTCGTTAACACAGACTCTATTCTGGACTGAACACCCACCGGGAAGGGAATCAAAGCCACGGTGCACCCTCTGACAGTGTCACCCCACTGCTGACAAGATGGCTCCACAGCATAATTGCTGTGTGCTCATATACACTCGGTTTGCTGGGAGTTTTATTGCAGTGGATTCTGATGCACTCATACACACCGCACATTGCATTGCTGGGAGTTTTATTGCTGTGAATTCTGATGCACTCATACACACCGCACATTGCATTGCTGGGAGTTTTATTGCTGTGGATTCTGATACGCTGACACACACCGCACATTGCATTGCTGGGAGTTTTATTGCTGTGAATTCTGATGCACTCATACTCACCGCACATTGCATTGCTGGGAGTTTTATTGCTGTGGATTCTGATACGCTGACACACACCAAACATTGCATTGCTGTGAGTTTTATTGCTGTGGATTCTGTGATACACACTGCATATTACTGTGAGTTTTATTGCCCTGGAACTCTGGGATACGCTCATACACACTGCACATTTCTGTGGGTTTTATTGCTGTGCAGCTCTGATATGCTCATACACAGTGCCCATTTCTGGGGGTTTTATTGCTGTGCAGCTCTGTGATACGCTCATATGCAGTGCAAGTTTCTGTGGATTTTATTGTTCAACCAATTAGAGTGGCTGTGATCCAGTATACTTGACATGCGTGGCTGTTCTTTGTAAAAATGCTTGAATTTAAACATTTCATAATTTTATTTATCTCAATAGATACATTTGAAATGGTATACAAAATATACAAGTAGGCACTTGGTATCCACTTTTAATATAAAGAGAGGAGAAGGCGGAGCTCTAAGAGGAAGGGTGGGGATTAACCAGGAAGAGGTGTGCCCTTGACAGGAAGGTGTGCCTCAAATTTAAATTGAGGGGTGCGCGAGTTTAGTCAGGCCTAGGGCAGCACAAAACCTAAATACACCACTGACCAAGGGGTCTGCCTATACTACCCCTGTATATACCCAGAGGTCTGCCTATATTACCCCTGTATATACCGAGAGGTCTGCCTATATTACCCTTGTATATACCGAGGGGTCTGCCTATATTACCCGAGGGGTCTGCCTATATTACCCCTGTATATACCGAGAGGGGCTGCCTATATTACCCCTGTATATACCGAGAGGGGCTGCCTATATTACCCCTGTATATACCGAGAGGTCTGCCTATATTACCCCTGTATATACTGAGGGGTCTGCCTATATTACCCCTGTATATACCGAGGGGTCTGCCTATATTACCCCTGTATATACCGAGAGGTCTGCCTATATTACCCCTGTATATACCGAGAGGTCTGCCTATATTACCCCTGTATATACCGAGAGGTCTGCCTATATTACCCCTGTATATACCGAGAGGTCTGCCTATATTACCCCTGTATATACCGAGAGGTCTGCCTATATTACCCGAGGGGTCTGCCTATATTACCCCTGTATATACCGAGAGGGGCTGCCTATATTACCCCTGTATATACCGAGAGGGGCTGCCTATATTACCCCTGTATATACTGAGGGGGCTGCCTATATTACCCCTGTAGATACCGAGAGGTCTGCCTGTATTACCCCTGTATATACCGAGAGGTCTGCCTATAATACCCCTGTATATACCGAGGGGTCTGCCTATATTACCCCTGTATATCCGAGGGGTCTGCCTATATTACCCCTGTATATACCCAGAGGTCTGCCTATATTACCCCTGTATATACCGAGGGGTCTGCCTATATTACCCCTGTATATACCGAGAGGTCTGCCTATATTACCTGTATATACCGAGAGGTCTGCCTATATACCCCTGTATATACCCAGAGGTCTGCCTATATTACCCCTGTATATACCGAGAGGTCTGCCTATATTACCCCTGTATATACCGAGGGGTCTGCCTATATTACCCCTGTATATACCGAGAGGTCTGCCTATATTCCCCTGTATATACTGAGGGGGCTGCCTATATTACCCCTGTATATACCGAGAGGTCTGCCTGTATTACCCCTGTATATACCGAGAGGTCTGCCTATATTACCCCTGTATATACCCAGAGGTCTGCCTATATTACCCCTGTATATACCGAGGGGTCTGCCTATATTACCCCTGTATATACCGAGAGGTCTGCCTATATTACCCCTGTATATACCGAGAGGTCTGCCTATATTACCCCTGTATATACTGAGGGGGCTGCCTATATTACCCCTGTATATACGAGAGGTCTGCCTATATTACCCCTGTATATACCCAGAGGTCTGCCTATATTACCCCTGTATATACCGAGAGGTCTGCCTATATTACCCCTGTATATACCGAGGGGTCTGCCTATATTACCCCTGTATATACCGAGAGGTCTGCCTATATTACCCCTGTATATACTGAGGGGTCTGCCTATATTACCTGTATTATACCGAGAGGTCTGCCTGTATTACCCCTGTATATACCGAGAGGTCTGCCTATATTACCCCTGTATATACCAGAGGTCTGCCTATATTACCCCTGTATATACCCAGAGGTCTGCCTATATTACCCCTGTATATACCGAGAGGTCTGCCTATATTACCCCTGTATATACCGAGGGGTCTGCCTATATTACCCCTGTATATACCGAGAGGTCTGCCTATATTACCCCTGTATATACCGAGGGGTCTGCCTATATTACCCCTGTATATACCGAGAGGTCTGCCTATATTACCCCTGTATATACCCAGAGGTCTGCCTATATTACCCCTGTATATACCGAGAGGTCTGCCTATATTACCCCTGTATATACCGAGGGGTCTGCCTATATTACCCCTGTATATACCGAGGGGGCTGCCTATATTACCCCTGTATATACCGAGAGGTCTGCCTATATTACCCCTGTATATACCGAGGGGTCTGCCTATATTACCCCTGTATATACCCAGAGGTCTGCCTATATTACCCCTGTATATACCGAGAGGTCTGCCTATATTACCCCTGTATATATACCAGAGGTCTGCCTATATTACCCCTGTATATACCGAGGGGTCTGCCTATATTACCCCTGTATATACCGAGAGGGGCTGCCTATATTACCCCTGTATATACCGAGAGTCTGCCTATATTACCCCTGTATATACCGAGAGGTCTGCCTATATTACCCCTGTATATACCCAGAGGTCTGCCTATATTACCCCTGTATATACCGAGAGGTCTGCCTATATTACCCCTGTATATACCGAGAGGTCTGCCTATATTACCCCTGTATATACCCAGAGGTCTGCCTATATTACCCCTGTATATATACCGAGGGGGCTGCCTATATTACCCCTGTATATACCCAGAGGTCTGCCTATATTACCCCTGTATATACCGAGAGGTCTGCCTATATTACCCCTGTATATACCGAGAGGTCTGCCTATATTACCCCTGTATATACCGAGAGGTCTGCCTATATTACCCCTGTATATACCCAGAGGTCTGCCTATATTACCCCTGTATATACCGAGGGGGCTGCCTATATTACCCCTGTATATACCCAGAGGTCTGCCTATATTACCCCTGTATATACCGAGAGGTCTGCCAATATTACCCCTGTATATACCGAGGGGGCTGCCTATATTACCCCTGTATATACCCAGAGGTCTGCCTATATTACCCCTGTATATACCCAGAGGTCTGCCTATATTACCCCTGTATATACCGAGAGGTCTGCCTATATTACCCCTGTATATACCGAGGGGGCTGCCTATATTACCCCTGTATATACCCAGAGGTCTGCCTATATTACCCCTGTATATACCCAGAGGGGCTGCCTATATTACCCCTGTATATACCGAGGGGTCTGCCTATATTACCCCTGTATATACCGAGAGGTCTGCCTATATTACCCCTGTATATACCGAGGGGTCTGCCTATATTACCCCTGTATATACCCAGAGGTCTGCCTATATTACCCCTGTATATACCGAGAGGTCTGCCTATATTACCCCTGTATATACCGAGAGGTCTGCCTATATTACCCCTGTATATACCCAGAGGTCTGCCTATATTACCCCTGTATATACCCAGAGGTCTGCCTATATTACCCCTGTATATACCGAGAGGTCTGCCTATATTACCCCTGTATATACCGAGAGGTCTGCCTATATTACCCCTGTATATACCCAGAGGTCTGCCTATATTACCCCTGTATATACCGAGGGGGCTGCCTATATTACCCCTGTATATACCGAGAGGTCTGCCTATATTACCCCTGTATATACCCAGAGGTCTGCCTATATTACCCCTGTATATACCGAGGGGGCTGCCTATATTACCCCTGTATATACCGAGAGTCTGCCTATATTACCCCTGTATATACCGAGGGGTCTGCCTATATTACCCCTGTATATACCCAGAGGTCTGCCTATATTACCCCTGTATATACCGAGAGGTCTGCCTATATTACCCCTGTATATACCCAGAGGTCTGCCTATATTACCCCTGTATATACCGAGAGGTCTGCCTATATTACCCCTGTATATACCGAGAGGTCTGCCTATATTACCCCTGTATATATACCAGAGGTCTGCCTATATTACCCCTGTATATACCGAGGGGTCTGCCTATATTACCCCTGTATATACCCAGAGGTCTGCCTATATTACCCCTGTATATACCGAGAGGTCTGCCTATATTACCCCTGTATATACCAGAGGTCTGCCTATATTACCCCTGTATATATACCGAGAGGTCTGCCTATATTACCCCTGTATATACCGAGAGTCTGCCTATATTACCCCTGTATATACCCAGAGGTCTGCCTATATTACCCCTGTATATACCGAGGGGGCTGCCTATATTACCCCTGTATATATATACCGAGAGGTCTGCCTATATTACCCCTGTATATACCCAGAGGTCTGCCTATATTACCCCTGTATATACCCAGAGGTCTGCCTATATTACCCCTGTATATACCGAGAGGTCTGCCTATATTACCCCTGTATATACGAGAGGTCTGCCTATATTACCCCTGTATATACCGAGAGGTCTGCCTATATTACCCCTGTATATACCCAGAGGTCTGCCTATATTACCCCTGTATATACCGAGGGGGCTGCCTATATTACCCCTGTATATACCGAGAGGTCTGCCTATATTACCCCTGTATATACCCAGAGGTCTGCCTATATTACCCCTGTATATACCGAGAGGTCTGCCTATATTACCCCTGTATATACCGAGAGGTCTGCCTATAATACCCCTGTATATACCGAGAGGTCTGCCTATATTACCCCTGTATATACCGAGGGGTCTGCCTATATTACCCCTGTATATACCCAGAGGTCTGCCTATATTACCCCTGTATATACCGAGGGGTCTGCCTATATTACCCCTGTATATACCGAGAGGTCTGCCTATATTACCCCTGTATATACCGAGAGGTCTGCCTATATTACCCCTGTATATACCCAGAGGTCTGCCTATATTACCCCTGTATATACCGAGAGGTCTGCCTATATTACCCCTGTATATACCGAGGGGTCTGCCTATATTACCCCTGTATATACCGAGAGGTCTGCCTATATTACCCCTGTATATACTGAGGGGGCTGCCTATATTACCCCTGTATATACCGAGAGGTCTGCCTGTATTACCCCTGTATATACCGAGAGGTCTGCCTATATTACCCCTGTATATACCCAGAGGTCTGCCTATATTACCCCTGTATATACCGAGGGGTCTGCCTATATTACCCCTGTATATACCGAGAGGTCTGCCTATATTACCCCTGTATATACCGAGAGGTCTGCCTATATTACCCCTGTATATACTGAGGGGGCTGCCTATATTACCCCTGTATATACCGAGAGGTCTGCCTATATTACCCCTGTATATACCCAGAGGTCTGCCTATATTACCCCTGTATATACCGAGAGGTCTGCCTATATTACCCCTGTATATACCGAGGGGTCTGCCTATATTACCCCTGTATATACCGAGAGGTCTGCCTATATTACCCCTGTATATACTGAGGGGGCTGCCTATATTACCCCTGTATATACCGAGAGGTCTGCCTGTATTACCCCTGTATATACCGAGAGGTCTGCCTATATTACCCCTGTATATATACCAGAGGTCTGCCTATATTACCCCTGTATATACCCAGAGGTCTGCCTATATTACCCCTGTATATACCGAGAGGTCTGCCTATATTACCCCTGTATATACCGAGGGGTCTGCCTATATTACCCCTGTATATACCGAGAGGTCTGCCTATATTACCCCTGTATATACCGAGGGGTCTGCCTATATTACCCCTGTATATACCGAGAGGTCTGCCTATATTACCCCTGTATATACCCAGAGGTCTGCCTATATTACCCCTGTATATACCGAGAGGTCTGCCTATATTACCCCTGTATATACCGAGGGGTCTGCCTATATTCCCCTGTATATACCGAGAGGGGCTGCCTATATTACCCCTGTATATACCGAGAGGTCTGCCTATATTACCCCTGTATATACCGAGGGGTCTGCCTATATTACCCCTGTATATACCCAGAGGTCTGCCTATATTACCCCTGTATATACCGAGAGGTCTGCCTATATTACCCCTGTATATACCCAGAGGTCTGCCTATATTACCCCTGTATATACCGAGGGGTCTGCCTATATTACCCCTGTATATACCGAGAGGGGCTGCCTATATTACCCCTGTATATACCGAGAGGTCTGCCTATATTACCCCTGTATATACCGAGGGGTCTGCCTATATTACCCCTGTATATACCCAGAGGTCTGCCTATATTACCCCTGTATATATACCGAGAGGTCTGCCTATATTACCCCTGTATATACCGAGAGGTCTGCCTATATTACCCCTGTATATACCCAGAGGTCTGCCTATATTACCCCTGTATATATACCGAGGGGGCTGCCTATATTACCCCTGTATATACCCAGAGGTCTGCCTATATTACCCCTGTATATACCGAGAGGTCTGCCTATATTACCCCTGTATATACCGAGAGGTCTGCCTATATTACCCCTGTATATACCGAGAGGTCTGCCTATATTACCCCTGTATATACCCAGAGGTCTGCCTATATTACCCCTGTATATACCGAGGGGGCTGCCTATATTACCCCTGTATATACCCAGAGGTCTGCCTATATTACCCCTGTATATACCGAGAGGTCTGCCAATATTACCCCTGTATATACCGAGGGGGCTGCCTATATTACCCCTGTATATACCCAGAGGTCTGCCTATATTACCCCTGTATATACCCAGAGGTCTGCCTATATTACCCCTGTATATACCGAGAGGTCTGCCTATATTACCCCTGTATATACCGAGGGGGCTGCCTATATTACCCCTGTATATACCCAGAGGTCTGCCTATATTACCCCTGTATATACCCAGAGGGGCTGCCTATATTACCCCTGTATATACCGAGGGGTCTGCCTATATTACCCCTGTATATACTGAGGGGTCTGCCTATATTACCCCTGTATATACCGAGGGGTCTGCCTATATTACCCCTGTATATACCCAGAGGTCTGCCTATATTACCCCTGTATATACCGAGAGGTCTGCCTATATTACCCCTGTATATACCGAGAGGTCTGCCTATATTACCCCTGTATATACCAAGAGGTCTGCCTATATTACCCCTGTATATACCCAGAGGGGCTGCCTATATTACCCCTGTATATACCCAGAGGTCTGCCTATATTACCCCTGTATATACCCAGAGGGGCTGCCTATATTACCCCTGTATATACTGAGGGGTCTGCCTATATTACCCCTGTATATACCGAGAGGTCTGCCTATATTACCCCTGTATATACCGAGAGGTCTGCCTATATTACCCCTGTATATACCGAGAGGTCTGCCTATATTACCCCTGTATATACCCAGAGGGGCTGCCTATATTACCCCTGTATATACTGAGGGGTCTGCCTATATTACCCCTGTATATACCGAGAGGTCTGCCTATATTACCCCTGTATATACCGAGAGGTCTGCCTATATTACCCGAGGGGTCTGCCTATATTACCCCTGTATATACCGAGAGGTCTGCCTATATTACCCCTGTATATACTGAGGGGTCTGCCTATATTACCCCTGTATATACCGAGAGGTCTGCCTATATTACCCCTGTATATACCCAGAGGTCTGCCTATATTACCCCTGTATATACTGAGGGGTCTGCCTATATTACCCCTGTATATACCGAGAGGTCTGCCTATATTACCCCTGTATATACTGAGGGGTCTGCCTATATTACCCCTGTATATACCGAGAGGTCTGCCTATATTACCCCTGTATATACTGAGGGGGCTGCCTATATTACCCCTGTATATACCGAGAGGTCTGCCTATATTACCACTGTATATACCGAGAGGTCTGTCTATATTACCCCTGTATATACTGAGGGGTCTGCCTATATTACCCCTGTATATACCCAGAGGTCTGCCTATATTACCCCTGTATATACCGAGGGGGCTGCCTATATTACCCCTGTATATACTGAGGGGTCTGCCTATATTACCCCTGTATATACCCAGAGGTCTGCCTATATTACCCCTGTATATACCAAGAGTATTACACGGAGTAACAGTAGAGTATTTCACATAGTAACTGGAGAATATTACACGGAGTAACAGCAGAGTATTGCATGGAGTAACAGCAGATTATTACATCGAATAACTGGAGAATATTAAATGGAGTCTCATCAGAGTATTACATGGAATAACTGGAGAATATTACACGGAGTAACAGCAGAGTATTTTATTTATTTATTTATAAAGGATTTTCCCTGGAAAGATATATTGAGATTTCTCTCGTTTTCAAGTATGTCCTGGGTTCAATATTACATGGTATTCCTGGTTAGTATTACATGGAATAACAGCAGAGTATTAGGCGGAGTAACGAGAAAGTAAAAGCAGAGTATTGCATAGAGTAACAGGAGAGTAATAAATTTAGTAACTGGCCATTTTTTTTTGTTTAACAGGGCAAAACATTTTAAGGGAAAGAAAATCAATGGAGAATTTGACCTAAAAGTGGAGCAGGTGAGTGTCGCTCCGGGGGGAATGGGGTACTGTATATTGTGTGTATATTATCATATAATTCCCCTATATATATAGTTACGATATATTGTGCCTATATTCTGATATAATTCCCCTATATATAGTTACTATATATTGTGCCTGTATTATGATATAATTCCCCATATATAGTGTGCCTATAATATGATATGCTTCCCCTATATAATTACTATATAGTGTGCCTACATTATGATATAACCCCTATATAGTGTGCCTATATTATTATATAATTCCCCTATATGTGGTTAGTGTATACTGTGCCAATATTATGATATAATCCCATATATATGATTTGCCTATATATAGTTGCTGTGTATTGTGTTTATGTTATGGTATAATTACCCTATATATAGTTACTGTGTATTGTGCGTGTATTATTATATAATTTCTCTATATATAGTAACTGTATATTGTGCCTATATTATTATATAATCCGCCTATATACACTTACTGTATATTGTGCCCATAGTATATGATTCCCATATGTAGTTACTGTATATCCTGCCTATATTATGATATATCCCCATATATAGTTACTGCATATTGTGCCTGTATTATGATACAATTCACCTATACTGTATAGTTACCGTCTAGTTTGTCTATATCACCCATATATGTAATTACTGTATATTGTGTCTATATTAACTCTACATATAGTTACCGTATTCTGTGTCCATGCCAGCCTTATATATAGTTACTGTATATTGTGTCTATATTAACTCTACATATACTTAATGTATACTGTGTCCATATTACCACATACATAGTTACTGCATATTGTGTCTATATTACCCATATATATAGTTACTGTATATTGTGTCCATATCAACCCTATATATAGTTACTGTATATTGTGTATATATCAACTCCACATGTAGTTATTGTATGCTGTGTCTATATCGCCCCTATATATAGTTACTGTGTATCGTGCCTATATTATCCCTATATGTAGTTGCTGTATATTGTGCCCATACCACCTCTGTATACAGCTACCGTATATTGTGTCTATATCACCCCATATATAGTTACTATATATTGTGCCTATATCACCCCTATATTTATCTGATGTATAGTGTGTCTATATTACCCCTATATATAGGTACTGTTTATTGTGTCTATATCACCCCTATATATAGTTACTGTATGTTGTGTCTACACCACCTCTATATATAGTTACTGTATATTGTGTATATATTATCCGTATATACAGTTACTATATATTGTGTCTATATTAGCCCTCTATATACTGTACATTGTGTCTATATTGCACAGTATACAGTATATAGATGGCTGATAAATATAGGGGTAATATAGACACAATATACAGTAGCTGTATTTAGGGATAATATAGACACAATATATAGCGACTATATATAGGGTAATATAGACACAATATACAGTAACTATATATATGAGTGCTATAGACTCAGTATATAGTAACTATAAAGGGGTGATATGACACAACATACAGTATCTATATATAGGGGCAACATAAACAATATGCGCTATATAGGGCTGATATGGTATGTGGACACAATATACTGTACCTATATATAGGGGTGATATGGACACAATTAACAGTGATTACCCCTATATATGGGTACTGTATATTGTGTCTATATCACCCCTATACAGTCACTATATATTGTGTCTATGGTACCCTATATATAGTTGCTGTATATTGTACCTATAGTATCCCTATATATAGTCGCTGTATAATGTGTCTATATCGCCCCTATATATACAGTTACCATATATTGTGTCTATATCACCCATATATGAATGTACTGTATATTGTGTCTATATTATCCCTATATATACTATAGTTACCATCTAGTGTGTCTATATCACCCATATATAAAGGTACTGTATATTGTGTCTATGCCGTCCCCATATAGAGTTACTGTATATTGTGTCTATATCACCCCTATATAGAGGTACTGTATATTGTGTCTATATCACCCCTATACAGTTGCTGTATATTGTGCCGATATCACCCCTATATACAGTTACTGTCTATTGTGTCTATACCACCCCTATATATAGTTACTGTTTATTATGTCTATACCGCCCATATATAGTCAATGTATATTGTGTCTATATCACCCCCATATATAGTTACTGTATTTGCGTCTATACTACCCCTATATATAGCTGTTGTATATTGTGTTTATAGTACCCCTATATATAGTTACTGTATATTGTGTCTATGTCACCCCTATATATATATATATATAGTTAATGTATATATTGTGTCTATATTATCCCTATATATAGTTACAGTATATTGTGTCTATGTTACACCTATATATATATTTATATAGTTACTGAATATTGTGTCTATATCACCCCTATATATATATATATATATATAGTTACTGTATATTGTGTCTATATCACACATATATATATAGTCACTGTATATTGTGTCTATATTACACCTATATATAGTTACTGTATATTGTTTCTATATTACCCCTATACATATATATAGTTACTGCATATTGTGTCTATATTATCTCTCTATATATAGTTACTGAATATTGTGTCTATATTACCCCTATATATATATATATAGTTACTGTATATTGTGTCTATATTATCTCTCTATGTATATATAGTTACTGTATATTGTGTCTATAGTATTTCTATATATAGTTACTGTATACTGTGTCTATATTACCCCTATATATAGTTACTGTATATTGTATCTATATTACACCTATATATATATAGTTACTGCATATTGTGTCTATATTATCTATTATATATATATAGTTACTGTATACTGTGTCTATATTACCCCTATATAGTTACTGCATATTGTGTCTATATTATCTATCATATATATATATAGTTACTGTATACTGTGTCTATATTACCCCTATATATATAGTTACTGTATATTGTGTATAACAGGTATAACAGGTTTCTGAGATTAAGGAAGATTTTTGTGTTCTTGGAGGTGAAATAAAGCAGATTGCGTCCACTGTGTCATTCTCTGAAGTTCTGCCTGTGCATAACATTCAAGATAGAAAGATGCGCAATAAGGAATTCAATTTGTGGCTCCGGGAATGGTGTCGGGAGCAAGGATTTGGCTTTGTGTCCCATGATAGCTCTAATTGGAGCAGAAAGGAACTGTATAAAAAAGATGGTTTGCATCTTACTCATAGGGGAACATATGTTCTCAGTGAGAAGTTCAAAGGTTTCACAAAGAAATATTTAAACTAGGAGGGGGGGACAAAAGGGTAAAAAACAATCTGCCTGATTGTCCCCCAAAACTAAATCGGAGGGTGCAAGCAACATGCGAGGTAAAAAATGACAAGCTCAGAGTCGTGTCTATAAATGCTCGCAGTTTAGTCAATAAAATCAATGAACTAGAGGCAATGATGGCAGCTGAAAAAGTAGATTTAGTTGCGGTTACTGAGACATGGTTCAGTGAGAAAAATAACTGGGACATAACAATACCGGGGTACTCTTTATATAGAAAAGACAGAGAAGGTAGGAAAGGAGGAGGAGTGGCCCTGTATGTGAAAAACAACATAAAAACGAACCAAATAAAAGTGAGCGAGGTGAACATAGAGTCAGTTTGGATTACACTAACATTTGGCAATCATACAGTAGCTCGTGTAGGTGTGATCTATAGACCCCCTGGACAAGTAGAAGAGCTAGATAATCTGCTGGTTGAGGAAATAGCCAAAATGGCAATGAAGAGGGAAGTTATTATCATGGGGGACTTTAATCTTCCTGATGTGAACTGGAAAACCAAAACAGCTGGGTGCACCAGGAGTACAAATATTGTAAACTCCCTACTGGGATTATCTCTAACACAAGTAGTTGAGGAGCCGACCCGTAAAGAGGCCATATTGGATTTAATACTCACAAATGGAGGTTTGGTATCGGACGTTGTTGTAGGTGAAAATTTGGGATCTAGCGATCACCAGTCAGTATGGTTTAATATAAGAACAGGGATGGAGCCGCACCACACAAAAACAAAAGTTTTAGACTTTAAAAAAACTGATTTTTCTAAAATGAGATTTTGTGTGAAGGAGTCATTATCAGACTGGAGGAATTTAAAGGGAGTCCAAGAGAAATGGGATTATTTAAAGGAAGCATTATTGAAGGCCACAGGCAATTGCATTCGGCTTGTTAGCAAAAACAAAAAAGGGAAGAAACCACTGTGGTACTCTGCAGAAGTGGCCAAAATAGTGAAGAACAAGAAGATAGCATTCAATAATTATAAAAAAACTCAGCGTGAAGAAGATAGGCAAACCTATAAGATTAGGCAAAGCAATTTATAAGAGCTTCCAAAGCACACGCAGAAGAGAAAATAGCTCAGTCAGTAAAAAAGGGGGACAAAACATTTTTTAGATACATAAACGAGAAAAGAAAAGTAAAACAAGGATTAGTTAGATTAAAAACAAAGGAAGGAAGGTATGTAGAAGAGGATAAAAGTCTCGCTGACTGCCTCAATAAATATTTTTGTTCAGTCTTTGCAGAAGAAAAGGAAGGAAAGGGACCTCAGTTAGGAGAGAACACTAAAGAGACATTTACATATGAGTTTACAGAGGAGGAGGTTCTACAGCAGCTGTCTAAAGTAAAGACAAATAAGTCAATGGGGCCTGATGGGATCCACCCTAAATTATTAAAAGAGCTCAGTGATGTAATAGCAAAACCGTTAACAGGAGTCGTCCCAGAAGACTGGAAATTAGCAAATGTTGTGCCTATTTACAAGAAGGGTAGTAGGGAGGAATCGGGGAACTATAGGCCAGTTAGTCTTACGTCAGTAGTGGGGAAATTAATGGAAACGATGTTAAAGGAAAGGATTGTTGAACATCTAAAAACACATAGATTACAGGATCAGAAACAACATGGGTTTACCTCAGGGAGATCATGCCAAACTAATCTTATTGATTGTTTTGATTGGGTAACAAAAATAATAGACACAGGTGGTGCAGTAGACATTGCTTATTTAGATTTCAGTAAGGCTTTTGATACTGTTCCGCATAGAAGGCTTATCAATAAATTGCAATCTTTGAGCTTGGATTCCAATATTGTTGAATGGATTAGGCAGTGGCTGAGTGACAGACAACAGAGGGTTGTGGTAAATGGAGTTTATTCGGCGCAAGGTCTTGTTACCAGTGGGGTACCTCAGGGGTCAGTACTTGGACCCATTCTCTTTAATATTTTTATTAGTGATATTGCAGAAGGTATTAATGGAAAAGTATGTCTTTTTGCTGATGACACAAAGATTTGCAACAGGGTTGACGTTCCTGGAGGGATCAGCCAAATGACAAATGATTTAGGTAAGCTAAAAAAATGGTCGGAGTTGTGACAATTGAGTTTCAATGTGGATAAGTGCAAGATAATGCACCTGGGACGTAAAAACCCAAGGGCTGAATATAGAATATTTGATACATCTGAGGGTTGGGATTTAGGGGTTATTATTGCAGAGGATCTAAGGGTAAGTAGTCAATGTAATAGAGCAGCAGGAAATGCTGGCAGAATGCTTGGAAATGCTGGCAGAATGCTTGGTTGTGTAGGGAGAGCCTGTATTAGCAGTAGGAAAAGGGAAGTGCTCATGCCACTGTACAGAGCACTGGTGAGACCTCACTTGGAGTACTGTGTGCAGTAGGGATCGACCGATTATCGGTTCTACTGATATTTTGGGCCGATTTTGGGATTTTTCAAGTATATCGGTATCGGTGTTCAGGCCCCCGATATTACCGATATTTTTTATTTATTTTTTCCTGCTTGCCGCCGCTCCCCAGCGCGCTCTGTCACTGCGGCGCATGCGCTGTGTTCTTGTTCCTTTGCAGGGGAAGCCGACCAATGAGGAGCTTACGCCGCCCACCACATGGTCATCGCGTCAGCAGCATATCCGGAAACCCTGCATGCAGATCTCAGAGCAGGGTAAGACCCGGTCACCGCCCTGAAAAAAGTTTACTGTATGTCTGTTTATCGGTTTTTAAATTATTACAACCCAGGGTGTGCTGCTGAGTGTTCCGCTCCCTTTCACTAGCCCCACGCAGTCACTGTCTGTCACCCACTAACCAACCCCACTAGCTGCAGCAGCTCCCCCTCCTTCCTCGGCTACATCCATCTTTAAAGCCCCTTTGCTCCGGCGTCCATCATAAGCAGTTACGGCCTGGGACACAGCACTGCAACCCAGAGCTCAGCCTGACCTGAAGCCCCCTTAAACACAGCCCTGCCTGAACCTGCAGCAGGTGAATAAAAAACATTGGCCCACAGCTGTGTGTGTGCACTCTCAGTCTGCACACACACAGCTGTGGGCCATTTTTTATTCACCTGCTGCAGGTTGAACTTTAGGCAGGGCTGTGTTTAAGGGGGCTTCAGGTCAGGCTGAGCTCTGGGTTGCAGTGCTGTGTCCCGGGCCGTAACTGCTCATTATAGATGGAGTCAGTGGACGGAGCAACGGGGCTTTAAAGATGGAGCTGAGGAAGGAGAGGGAGCTGCTGCAGCTAGTGCTAGTGGGGTTGTTTAGTGCCTGACTGTGTGGGGCTAGTGAAGGGAGCAGAGCACTCAGCAGCACACCCTGGTTGTAATTACTTAAAGGAACAGCCAGCCAGCTAGCGATATACAGTTAAACATACAGTGAACCTTTTTTTTCAGGCCGGTGACCGGGTCTTACCCTGCTCTTTCCGAGATCTGCATGCAGGGTCGGTCAACCCCCTAATTTAATGTTTAAAATATGATTAAACATGTTCAGTTTATACCAGAATTGTGTGAAATTGTGTTATTTTTCAAAAATTTAAGCGCAAAGAATATCGGCCCCTGATATCGGTTATCGGCCAGAGAGACGGCCGATAATCGGTATCGGTATCGGCCTGGAAAAAACCATATCGGTCTATCCCTAGTGTGCAGTACTGGAGACCGTATCTCCAGAAGGATATAGACATCTTAGAGAGAGTTCAGAGAAGGGCTACTAAAATGGTGTACGGCTTGAAGGAGAAAAGTTACCAGGAAAGGCTTAATGATCTTAACATGTACAGCTTGGAAAAAAGACGAGACAGAGGAGATATGATAGAAACATTTAAATACGTAAAGGGAATCCACAAGGTAGAGGAAGGGAGTATATTTAAAAGGAAACAAAGTAGCAAAACAAGAGGACATAGTCTTAGATTAGAGGGGCAAAGGTTTAAAAGTAACATCAGGAAGCATTATTTTACTGAGAGGGTGGTGGATACATGGAACAGTCTTCCAGTAGAAGTGGTAGAGGCCAAAACAGTAATTGAATTTAAGCAAGCATGGGATAGGCATAAGGCTATCCTAAACAAAAGATAAATCCAGGTAAAGTATCCATGTAATTGGGCGACTAGATGGGCCGAAAGGTTCTTATCTGACGACACTTTTTCTATGTTTCTATGTTTTCTATGACCCCTATATATATATAGTTACTGTATATCGTGTCTATATTATCTCTCTATGTATATATATAGTTACTGTATACTGTGTCTATATTCCCCTATATATAGTTACTGTATATTGTGTCTATATTATCCCTCTCTCAATATACAGTAACTATATATATGATGTGGGTGGGGATACCCTTATGGCGCTTCCCGGGTTTGCGTGAATATGGGTAGCGTGTATGCTGCCAATAGGGGGTTGTAGCAGAGCCTATAACTGCTACTGTATAGTGAAACAGAAGAGGGGGTTCCCGCTATATGGCGCTCCTCGCTGAAAAATGGGTGATTCTATCTGAAGAGATCCCCTTGTGATTTTGGGCTCCTGTTTTCAACAGGTATCTCTAGGACAGCAAACAAAGCCCTTGTGGTGTATATATAATACGATAACATGCAAAATACGTTAACATGCAAAATACGTTAACATGCAAAATACGTCAAGACATGCGCATACATAGAGTGGATACAGTGGCTAGATGTAGCACAGAAGGTGTTAGTCTCTGTCCGAGGTTGCCATCTAGTGGCTAGTGGGCATATACCCAAAGTCTCTTTAGAAAACAGGCCTTGATTTCCTTCTCCTGGTAAAATGCATCGGTTGTTTCTTCCTTGTATCTCGGTTCCTCTCTCTTGGTCTTGTGCCTCCAAGACAGAGAGTTGGAGTTAGGGAATTGTATCTCAGAAAAATTTCCAGAAAAAATTGGAGTGGATTGATCCACACACACTTACGTTTTGCTCTGTCTCCCAGACGGTCTTTATTGGAATGTTTCACCGGTATATTCCCCTCTGGTTCACCTTCCTCTGCTCCTGCGGTGTTCCTTTATGGAGTTAGGCTTCCACGAATCCAATGTAGCCCTTTTCTGGGTGCTAGAATGGAAGTGGGGGCTGGGTTCCTTGGAATAAAGACGCTGGATGCAGGGATACGGCTAAAATCGGGGTTTAATGGGTGATAACAAAATGAATAAAAAGAACAGTGGGTCAGGCAGTAAGTGTTCCAATGGGTGGGGATGGGTAAAAAGTCCTCCAAAACGCGTTTCGCTAGGTTGCCACTAGCTTCATCAGTTGGATCAACTGATGAAGCTAGTGGCAACCTAGCGAAACGCGTTTTGGAGGACTTTTTACCCATCCCCACCCATTGGAACACTTACTGCCTGACCCACTGTTCTTTTTATTCATTTTGTTATCACCCATTAAACCCCGATTTTAGCCGTATCCCTGCATCCAGCGTCTTTATTCCAAGGAACCCAGCCCCCACTTCCATTCTAGCACCCAGAAAAGGGCTACATTGGATTCGTGGAAGCCTAACTCCATAAAGGAACACCGCAGGAGCAGAGGAAGGTGAACCAGAGGGGAATATACCGGTGAAACATTCCAATAAAGACCGTCTGGGAGACAGAGCAAAACGTAAGTGTGTGTGGATCAATCCACTCCAATTTTTTCTGGAAATTTTTCTGAGATACAATTCCCTAACTCCAACTCTCTGTCTTGGAGGCACAAGACCAAGAGAGAGGAACCGAGATACAAGGAAGAAACAACCGATGCATTTTACCAGGAGAAGGAAATCAAGGCCTGTTTTCTAAAGAGACTTTGGGTATATGCCCACTAGCCACTAGATGGCAACCTCGGACAGAGACTAACACCTTCTGTGCTACATCTAGCCACTGTATCCACTCTATGTATGCGCATGTCTTGACGTATTTTGCATGTTAACGTATTTTGCATGTTAACGTATTTTGCATGTTATCGTATATATATATACACCACAAGGGCTTTGTTTGCTGTCCTAGAGATACCTGTTGAAAACAGGAGCCCAAAATCACAAGGGGATCTCTTCAGATAGAATCACCCATTTTTCAGCGAGGAGCGCCATATAGCGGGAACCCCCTCTTCAGTAACTATATATATATGGGTAATATAGACACAGTATACAGTAACTATATATACAGAGAGGGATAATATAGACACAATATACAGTAACTATATATAGGGGAATATAGACACAGTATACAGTAACTATATATATATATATAGGGGTAATATAGACACAGTATACAGTAATTATATATAGTGTCTATATTATCTCATATATATATATATATATATAATTAGTTACTATATTGTGTCTATATCGCCCCTATATATATCGTTACTGTATGTTGTGTCTATATAGAAACATAGAAAAATGTCGTCAGATAAGAACCTTTTCGACCCATCTAGTCGCCAATTACATGGATACTTTACCTGGATTTATCTTTTGTTTAGGATAGCCTTATGCCTATCCCATGTCTGCTTAAATTCAATCACTGTTTTGGCCTGTAGCAGTGGCGTAGCGTGGGGGGGGGGTTGGGGGGGCCGGCCCGGGCGCAGTTTTCTTAGGGGCGCATAATTTCAAAAGAAATTTGCGCCCCTAAAACATGAGGCCCGGACTGACCCGCCGGGCCCTCGGGCGCCGCCCAAGGGCCCGCAGGTTGAGGGGACCCAGATGCCGGGCAGCGGGAGTGCCTGCCCGGTCCTGAACAGTGAGTCCGTCCGTGTTGAAGGGGAGGCGTCTGCGTGCAGGCGCAGGTCACGTGGTCCAGCTAATCAGGTGGTACTGAGTCTCTGTACCACCTGACTAGCCGGACCGCGTGACCTGCGCACGCACGCAGCCGCCTCCCCTTCAACACGGACGGACTCACACGCTGTTCAGGACCGGGCAGGCACTCGGCACTCCCGCTGCCCGGCATCTGGGCCCCAACCCCTGCTGGATCCGGAGCTGGGGCAATATCCATGTGTGAGCTGGGCTGGGGCAAATCCATGTGTGAGCTGGGGCAAATCCATGTGTGAGCTGGGGCAAATTCACGAGCTGGGGCAAATCCATGTGTGAGCTGGGGCAAATCCATGTGTGAGCTGGGGCAATATCCATGTGAGAGCTGGGGCAATATCCATGTGAGAGCTGGGGCAATATCGATAACGTGTCCACAGGTTGGGGGGGAGGGGCGCACAATTCTTGGCTGGCCCCGGGCGCTGACAACCCACGCTACGCCACTGGCCTCTACCACTTCTACTGGAAGGCTGTTCCATGTATCCACCACCCTCTCAGTAAAATAATGCTTCCTGATGTTACTTTTAAACCTTTGCCCCTCTAATCTAAGACTATGTCCTCTTGTTTTGCTACTTTGTTTCCTTTTAAATATACTCCCTTCCTCTACCTTGTGGATTCCCTTTACGTATTTAAATGTTTCTATCATATCTCCTCTGTCTCGTCTTTTTTCCAAGCTGTACATGTTAAGATCATTAAGCCTTTCCTGGTAACTTTTCTCCTTCAAGCCGTACACCATTTTAGTAGCCCTTCTCTGAACTCTCTCTAAGATGTCTATATCCTTCTGGAGATACGGTCTCCAGTACTGCACACAGTACTCCAAGTGAGGTCTCACCAGTGCTCTGTACAGTGGCATGAGCACTTCCCTTTTCCTACTGCTAATACAGGCTCTCCCTACACAACCAAGCATTCTGCCAGCATTTCCAAGCATTCTGCCAACATTTCCTGCTGCTCTATTACATTGACTACTTACCCTTAGATCCTCTGAAATAATAACCCCTAAATCCCAACCCTCAGATGTATCAAATATTCTATATTCAGCCCTTGGGTTTTTACGTCCCAGGTGCATTATCTTGCACTTATCCACATTAAAACTCAATTGTCACAGCTCCCACCATTTTTTTAGTTTACCTAAATCATTTGTCATTTGGCTGATCCCTCCAGGAACGTCAACCCTGTTGCAAATCTTTGTGTCATCAGCAAAAAGACACACTTTACCATTAATACCTTCTGCAATATCACTAATAAAAATATTAAAAGAATGGGTCCAAGTACTGACCCCTGAGGTACCCCACTGGTAACAAGACCTTGCGCCGAATAAACTCCATTTACCACAACCCTCTGTTGTCTGTCACTCAGCCACTGCCTAATCCATTCAACAATATTGGAATCCAAGCTCAAAGATTGCAATTTATTGATAAGCCTTCTATGCGGAACAGTATCAAAAGCCTTACTGAAATCTAAATAAGCAATGTCTACTGCCACACCTGTGTCTATTATTTTTGTTACCCAATCAAAACAATCAATAAGATTAGTTTGGCATGATCTCCCTGAGGTAAACCCATGTTGTTTCTGATCCTGTAATCTATCAGGGTTATTCAGAGAGCGGTGAAAAGCAGGAGAATGACTGGAGAATGAAAAATTCTAGGTCAAAATAGCCGATTTGGAAAGTGAGATGAAAGGGAGAATTTTTCTGGTTTAGTTATTTTGACCTAGAATTTTTCATTCTCCAGTCATTCTCCTGCTTTTCACGCTCTCTGAATAACCCTGATAGTGTTTTTAGATGTTCAACAATCCTTTCCTTTAACATGGTTTCCATTAATTTCCCCACTACTGACGTAAGACTAACTGGCCTATAGTTCCCCGATTCCTCCCTACTACCCTTCTTGTGAATGGGCACAACATTTGCTAATTTCCAGTCTTCTGGGACGACTCCCGTTAGCAAGGATTGGTTAAATAAATCTGTTAATGGTTTTGCTATTACATCACTGAGCTCTTTTAATAATTTAGGGTGGATCCCATCAGGCCCCATTGACTTATTTGTCTTTACTTTAGACAGCTGCTGCAGAACCTCCTCCTCTGTAAACTCATATGTAAATGTCTCTTCAGGCTGTGATTGACTGCAAAGGATTTGTAACCAAGTATTAAGAAGGGAAAGTCTGATTTATGATTATTATTCTGTCCCATTACTTTTGGTCCCTTAACAAGTGGGGGCACATCTGCAAACTGCTGTAAGTCCTACACGTTCACCTGAGTTGGATGTACATACCCTCAAATTAAAGCTGACAGTCTGCAGTTAAAGCACATTGTGTTTGTTTCATTCCAACTCCATTGTGGTGGTGTATAGAGCCAAAGATGTTACAATTGTGTCCATGTCCCAAGATTTCTGCACCTGACTGTATATATAGTTACTGTATATTATCCCTGTATAATACCCCTTGCTCTCTGTTTAACCCTTTCCCCGCTGTGTTCCAGGCTGAGTTCTCGGATCTGAATCTGGTCGCTCACTCCAATGGAAACTTCTCGGTGGATCTGGAGGTTCTAAGGAATGGAGTGAAGGTTGTGAGGTGAGTGCGGGTCGTCGTCCCCCCTTCTTGATATACTGACTCCAGCACTCTCAGCCAGTCACGGCGGCCCCTGAGCCGGGTGTTGTGTGGGATCTGGTTCCTCACTGAGCGGTTCCAAGCTGCCTTTTCTCACCCATTTGACGCTCAGGTTTGGGGGTTCATTTCTTGCGGAGACGTTTTGTATGAAAAAAAAATGTTCTTTCACAGAGAAGCAGTTACTGTAAAATGGATGTGGTTTATTATTTAAGCACCTTTTCCTTTTATATATATATATACACACCAGTTTAAAGGGTGGTCGTGTTTAATGTTATGCCGCATTTATTAAGAAGATAGTTTGTATAAAACCCTCATAGAAAGAGTGCAGGAACCGACGAGGAACCAGATCCCACGACACCGGCATCACATGTGCTGTTACTGAGCGCGGGCGCCTCACTGGTTAATATACAGCCCGGTGTCATGGCGGCCGTCCGGCTTTCTTGCGGTTTGTATCCCGGCACTGGGTGCCGTCAGTGTTGTGAGTAACCCTTCTGGAGACCTGAGCTGCCGTCACCGCGCCCGGCACCGGATGGGTTTTAGAGGGTTATTGTCTAAATGAACAAAGAGTGAATCAGATCTTGCCTCAATCACACCATGGAGCAGGATTTAGTGAATAAACCCCTATGTGTGCAATGGATGGAACTTTCTGATGGCTGACTGACCCAGCAGTGAGGCCCATGTCGGCCGTGCACGTGGCGTGCGCCCACCTCCTCCGATGTCTGCCCACCGGTCCTGTTTGCTCTCCGCAGGTCACTAAAGCCAGACTTCGTGCTGGTGCGGCAGCACGCCTTCAGCATGGCGCGCAACGGAGACTTCCGCAGCCTGGTGATCGGCCTGCAGTATGCCGGTGTGCCCAGCCTCAACTCCCTGCATTCGGTCTACAACTTCTGCGACAAGCCCTGGGTGGTGAGTATCACCAGCAGCCGCCCGCACCGCTCCCCGGCACAGGGCTACGCGTCTGTGGTGTATTTCAGCACCAGGGGGCGCTCTCGCCCTGCGCAGATTACCATTCCAGCCTGATTCACTCTGCGGCGGGGAGATCTCACCCCCCCCCCCAGCGTGCAGGTTACGGGCGCCGCGGCGGCCATGTTTTCCTGGACACACATTACTACTTCATACAGAGGGGGAGCACAGGGAAAAGTGCTGCCCTGCAACATGTATAATTCATATGCTGCAGGAAGGAAATCAAGGCAGGTCACCTGGGATTCCTTACCTGCAGCGTATGGATTATACATGTTGCAGGGTGGCATTTTCATGCACTGCCCATCAGCATGAATAAATTGTGCGTGTCCGGGAAAACATGGCCGCCGTGGCAGCCCTACCCTGGTGCAGGTGTCTATATTGCCCCCCGGAGGCTGTTGGTACGGACGCCGCACTGGCCCTATTGGGGTGCGATTTGTTAACTCGGGGGTTAATGTGCACCTGGTTATGACTCATTAACCCTTCCTTGTCCTTCAGTTCTCTCAGATGGTGCGGCTGCAGAGGAAGCTGGGACCCGAGGAATTCCCCCTCATCGAGCAAACCTATTACCCCAACCACAAAGAAATGGTGAGTCAGCGGATCCCCTACTCCCCAACAACCCCCCGCAGAGCCCCCCAATCCTGAACACAAGGATTACAACACAGCTTCCTCGCCCACAGAAACATCCACGTGTCCAGGGCTGTGTGCAGAATGTGACGCTCCCAGCATGTCCACTACTATAAACCTACAGATAAAATGCCTTCCTCGTGCGACACGCGGCCTGTGTGTCGTATGCTGTCGCGGCATGTGGCGTGTTGTATACTGCACACACGTCTGTGTATAACACACACACACAACATGCTTTCGTATAAAAGAGGTGTTTATTGAGGGGTGACGCTGATGGTTCCGGGGTACATACGGGAGGATCCGGTCCCCCTCCGGCCGCCATTGTTTTGGCGCGGAGCATGGCGGGCGCTGCAGTCTCTACGCTTAGCTCTGTGCCCACAGTCTAATAAGCAGTGATCTGTGCCACGTGTTCTGGAAGGTTCTGCCCGCAGGTGCCACGGGGTCCAGGCGGAGGTCCAGGGAAGGCGTGGTGCTGGCTCTAGGGATGGGGTGTGAGCGCGGTGCTCCCGGCTGCGCCGCCTTATTCTTTCTTGGATTTGAAGCGGTTACGCAGACGGTATTTCTGGTTGCCCCAGCCGCACGTGCCGTTGCCTTTGCCCACGCAGGCCATGTGCAAAGCCTGTGGCCCCTGGTGGGCGGAGTCTTGTGCGGTCACCATGTCAGTCCAGAGGCAATCACGCGGTGAGGAGACCTGGCACGGGAGGCTGTAACACGGGACAATCTACAAACAGGACAGGTCAGGGTTACAATGTGTATCCACGTAAACTCCCTGCCAAGACCCCCCCCCCCCCACGGCTCTATACCCAAGAGGCGCCCCCCCACCCCACGGCTCTATACCCAAGATGCACCGCCCCCCCCACGGCTCTATACCCAAGACGCACCCCCCCCACGGCTCTATACCCAAGACGCACCGCCCCCCCCCCACGGCTCTATACCCAAGACGCACCCCCCCCCCCCCACGGCTCTATACCCAAGACGCACCGCCCCCCCCCACGGCTCTATACCCAAGACGCACCGCCCCCACGGCTCTATACCCAAGACGCACCGCCCCCCCCACGGCTCTATACCAAGACGCACCGCCCCTCCACGGCTCTATACCCAAGACGCACCGCCCCTCCACGGCTCTATACCCAAGACGCACCGCCCCTCCACGGCTCTATACCCAAGACGCACCGCCCCTCCACGGCTCTATACCCAAGACGCACCGCCCCCCACTGCTCTATACCCAAGACGCACCGCCCCCCCACTGCTCTATACCCAAGACGCACCGCCCCCCACTGCTCTATACCCAAGACGCACCGCCCCCCACTGCTCTATACCCAAGACGCGCCCCCCACGGCTCTATACCCAAGACGCGCCCCCCACTGCTCTATACCCAAGACGCCCCCCCCACGGCTCTATACCAAGACGCGCCCCCCACGGCTCTATACCAAGACGCGCCCCCACGGCTCTATACCCAAGATGCCCCCCCACGGCTCTATACCCAAGACGAACCGCCCCCCCCACGGCCCTATACCCAAGACGCACCGCCCCCCCCCCACGGCTCTATACCCAAGACGCACCGCCCCACTGCTCTATACCCAAGACGCACCGCCCCACTGCTCTATACCCAAGACGCGCCCCCCACTGCTCTATACCCAAGACCCCCCCCCACTGCTCTATACCCAAGACGCGTCCCCCCACTGCTCTATACCCAAGACGCGCCCCCCCTCTGCTCTATTACCCAAGACGCCCCCCCCACTGCTCTATACCCAAGACGCCCCCCCCACTGCTCATACCCAAGACGCACCCCCCACTGCTCTATACCCAAGACGCGCCCCCCCACGGCTCTATACCCAAGACGCACGCCCCCACCTGCTCTATACCCAAGACGCACCGCCCCCCACTGCTCTATACCAAGATGCACCGCCCCCTCACTGCTCTATACCCAAGACGCGCCCCCCCCACTGCTCTATACCTAAGACGCGCCCCCCAAGGCTCTATACCCAAGACGCGCCCCCCCCAAGGCGCTATACCCAAGACGCGCCCCCCCCAAGGCTCTATACCCAAGACACGCCCCCCCACGGCTCTATACCCAAGACGCACCGCCCCCCCACTGCTCTATACCCAAGACGCACCGCCCCCCACTGCTCTATACCCAAGACGCGCCCCCCACTGCTCTATACCCAAGACGCGCCCCCCCTGCTGTATACCCAAGACGCGCCCCCCACTGCTCTATACCCAAGATGCGCCCCCCCACTGCTCTATACCCAAGACGCCCCCCCAAGGCTCTATACCCAAGACGCGCCCCCCCCTCTCTATACCCAAGACGCGCCCCCCCCTCTCTATACCAAGACGCGCCCCCCCCTCTCTATACCCAAGACGCGCCCCCCCCTCTCTATACCCAAGACGCGCCCCCCCTCTCATACCCAAGACGCGCCCCCCCCTCTCTATACCCAAGACGAGCCCCCCCACGGCTCTATACCCAAGATGCGCCCTCCCCCTATCGGCACTATACACAGGACGCAGACTCACCTGGCACGAGCAGCTCTTCTCATACACCTGCTGGAATCCCAGCATCTGACTCGCGGTGAGGGAATCCCAGGGAGCGATGAAACCGCAGGTGTTAATCATCACCATGTCATTCACCACATACCCTGCACCAACAGACAGTATACATAAACCCCCACACTCTGCATTACAGAGGTTATACAGTTATGTTGTAATGCGTCACGCGGGGGTTGTACGGACGCGGCGTCCCGCGGGGGTTGTACGGACGCGGCGTCCCGCGGGGGTTGTACGGACGCGGCGTCCCGCGGGGGTTGTACGGACGCGGCGTCCCGCGGGGGTTGTACGGACGCGGCGTCCCGCGGGGGTTGTACGGACGCGGCGTCACGCGGGGGTTGTACGGACGCGGCGTCACGCGGGGGTTGTACGGACGCGGCGTCACGCGGGGGTTGTACGGACGCGGCGTCACGCAGGGGTTGTACGGACGCGGCGTCACGCAGGGGTTGTACGGACGCGGCGTCACGCGGGGGTTGTACGGACGCGGCGTCACGAAGGAGTAAAAAGGGCTCAGTCATATGGCTGTGGCAGAGTGGGTAGCGATGTTTTGAGGTACGTGCTGGTGGACACTCACCGGTCACTAGGAATTCCTTGGAGCGGTTGCTGGATGTATGGACGTATCCGCATAGACTGTCCAGCGCCGCCGTGTGCACAAACTCGATCTCCTCGAGCTGTTCAGGCGCTTTATAAACCTGAAACATGAGACAAATTTACTCAAGGAGGGGACAGAGCGACAAGGACGAGAGGTGAGGGGGGTGAGTGACACAGGCGAGAGGTGAGGGGGGTGGTGACACGGGCGAGAGGTGAGGGGGGTGAGTGACACGGACGAGAGGTGAGGGGGGTGAGTGACACAGGCGAGAGGTGAGGGGGTGAGTGACACAGGCGAGAGGTGAGGGGGTGAGTGACACAGGCGAGAGGTGAGGGGGTGAGTGACACAGGCGAGAGGTGAGGGGGTGAGTGACACAGGCGAGAGTTGAGGGGGTGAGTGACACAGGCGAGAGGTGAGGGGGTGAGTGACACAGGCAAGAGGTGAGGGGGGTGAGTGACACAGGCGAGAGGTGAGGGGGGTGAGTGACACAGGCGAGAGGTGAGGGGGTGAGTGACACAGGCGAGAGGTGAGGGGGTGAGTGACACAGGCGAGAGGTGAGGGGGTGAGTGACACAGGCGAGAGGTGGGGGGGTGAGTGACACAGGCGAGAGGTGAGGGGGGTGAGTGACACAGGCGAGAGGTGAGGGGGGTGAGTGACACAGGCGAGAGGTGAGGGGGTGAGTGACACAGGCGAGAGGTGACAGGGGGGTGAGTGACACTGGCGAGAGGTGAGGGGGTGAGTGACAGGCGAGAGGTGGGGGGGGTTCATGGAATACAGGGTGTTTTACAGAAAAGCAGGGGGTGGAAATGAAGCAGACCCTTCTGCTGGTTCTGGATCGGCACGGTCGTGCTCAGGCTTGGTTTTGCGCGTTGCCAGATTTATGCCCACCCATACAACTTGGTATTTTTGTAAGGACTTTGGTTCGAGAAGCATCTCTGAAAGAACATTCCAGGGACTTAAAAGCTGAAATACCCCTGAGAGTCTCCTTTCCGGCGCTGTCTGTGTACGTTAGGTTCCTGTGTTTTGTTTACACGTGTTGTTGTGTTTACACGTGTTGTGTATGTCTTGTTCATGTGATCCTGGCGCTGTGTAAAGTTTTGTTTTTGTCGATAAAGCTTTGTAACCCTGTCCTGTCTTTGCGTTTCTCCTGTATCGCTTGGGTTTCCGCGTTATCGCAGAGGTTACCGTTTGGGGTATTTTCACTGTATCTGGTCAGGCTCCTGGATTGGGGTGATTTATCATTAAGGGGGTTTCGAGTGTGCCCCATTACTTTCGTGGTGGCAGCGTATTTTCGGGAGGGGGTGTAGGGTTTGGGGTGGGGTTATGTCGGCATAACGTAGGGCCGTTAGTGGGGGGGTAGAGTTAGTAAATCCAGATTCTTGGAGCTGTTAACCCCTTGTACACCCTCCCTCTGCACGTGACGGCTGGACAGATAGCGGGTGGTCGTCACATCAGGGTCGAGATTCAGTGGCTTAGAAACACCGTTATATTATGGGAGGGGGCGAAGGGTGCGTTTATGGGAGCAGCAGTGCATTATGGGTTTATGGTGCAGTAGGGTATATAGGACATCGCACTGCATTATGGGAGTTTTAGCAGTAATGTAGGAGCCAGTGCAGTGATTGCGGCCTCTGGGGTTGGTGGTGGTGTGTGCAGTGTGAGCGCAGCCCCCCCTGTGTCCCCCCCCCGGTGAGGGGGGTTGGAAAGAGACTCTAGGAGTAGAAGTGGAGCAGTCGCCATGGAAACTAGCAGAATGGCCACATGTGCTACGTTACCCTGTTACACCCGATATTCAGATTCCCGGGTGGGCTTTCAGTAAGGGGGGGGGGTCGTGGGGTTCATGTCTTACCTTGAGGGTCTTCAGCTGATACTGGATCCCGTTCTGTCTCTTCACGCTCTGTGACTTTCCAATGAACTTGGCTCGTATCACTGCAGACAGACGGACGGGTCAGGTCAGTGTACGGCCTTATCAGAGTGACATCTTCACCCAGTACATAACACAACCTACCCCGCCCGCCCCCCCAACGCGGATATGAGCGGTGACGCGCATGGAGCGGCGGCAGCCTGTGGCATGGAGCGGCGGCAGCCTGTGGCATGGAGCGGCGGCAGCCTGCGGCATGGAGCGGCGGCAGCCTGTGGCATGGAGCGGCGGCAGCCTGAGGCATGGAGCGGCTGCAGCCTGAGGCATGGAGCGGCTGCAGCCTGAGGCATGGAGCGGCGGCAGCCTGAGGCATGGAGCGGCGGCAGCCTGTGGCATGGAGCGGCGGCAGCCTGAGGCATGGAGCGGCGGCAGCCTGAGGCATGGAGCGGCGGCAGCCTGAGGCATGGAGCGGCGGCAGCCTGTGGCATGGAGCGGCGGCAGCCTGTGGCATGGAGCGGCGGCAGCCTGTGGCATGGAGCTGTGGGAGTGGCAGGAGCCTGTGGCATGGAGCGGCGGGAGCCTGTGGCATGGAGCGGCGGGAGCCTGAGGCATGGAGCGGCGGCAGCCTGAGGCATGGAGCGGTGGCAGCCTGAGGCATGGAGCGGCGGCAGCCTGAGGCATGGAGCGGCGGCAGCCTGAGGCAATGGAGCGGCGGCAGCCTGTGGCATGGAGCGGCGGCAGCCTGTGGCATGGAGCTGTGGGGGAGGTGGGAGCCTGTGGCATGGAGCGGCGGCAGCCTGAGGCATGGAGCGGCGGCAGCCTGTGGCATGGAGCGGCGGCAGCCTGTGGCATGGAGCGGCGGCAGCCTGTGGCATGGAGCGGCGGCAGCCTGAGGCATGGAGCGGCGGCAGCCTGAGGCATGGAGCGGCGGCAGCCTGAGGCATGGAGTGGCGGGAGCCTGAGGCATGGAGCTGTGGGAGCGGTGGGAGCCTGTGGCATGGAGCGGCAGCAGCCTGATGCATGGAGCGGCGGCAGCCTGAGGCATGGAGCTGTGGGAGCGGCGGCAGCCTGAGGCATGGAGCGGCGGCAAGCCTGAGGCATGGAGCGGCGGCAGCCTGAGGCATGGAGCGGCAGCAGCCTGTGGCATGGAGCTGTGGGGGAGGCGGGAGCCTGTGGCATGGAGCGGCGGCAGCCTGAGGCATGGAGCGGCGGCAGCCTGAGGCATGGAGCGGCGGCAGCCTGTGGCATGGAGCGGCGGCAGCCTGTGGCATGGAGCGGCGGCAGCCTGTGGCATGGAGCGGCGGCAGCCTGAGGCATGGAGCGGCGCCAGCCTGTGGCATGGAGCGGCGGGAGCCTGAGGCATGGAGTGGCGGGAGCCTGAGGCATGGAGCTGTGGGAGCGGCGGGAGCCTGTGGCATGGAGCGGCAGCAGCCTGAGGCATGGAGCGGCGGCAGCCTGAGGCATGGAGCTGTGGGAGCGGCGGCAGCCTGAGGCATGGAGCGGCGGCAGCCTGTGGCATGGAGCGGCGGCAGCCTGAGGCATGGAGCGGCGGCAGCCTGAGGCATGGAGCGGCGGCAGCCTGAGGCATGGAGCGGCGGCAGCCTGAGGCATGGAGCGGCGGCAGCCTGTGGCATGGAGCGGCGGCAGCCTGTGGCATGGAGCGGCGGCAGCCTGTGGCATGGAGCTGTGGGAGTGGCAGGAGCCTGTGGCATGGAGCGGCGGGAGCCTGTGGCATGGAGCGGCGGGAGCCTGAGGCATGGAGCGGCGGCAGCCTGAGGCATGGAGCGGTGGCAGCCTGAGGCATGGAGCGGCGGCAGCCTGAGGCATGGAGCGGCGGCAGCCTGAGGCATGGAGCGGCGGCAGCCTGTGGCATGGAGCGGCGGCAGCCTGTGGCATGGAGCTGTGGGGGAGGTGGGAGCCTGTGGCATGGAGCGGCGGCAGCCTGAGGCATGGAGCGCGGCAGCCTGTGGCATGGAGCGGCGGCAGCCTGTGGCATGGAGCGGCGGCAGCCTGTGGCATGGAGCGGCGGCAGCCTGAGGCATGGAGCGGCGGCCCTGAGGC
Organism: Leptobrachium leishanense; assembly: GCA_009667805.1. Classification (NCBI taxonomy): domain Eukaryota; kingdom Metazoa; phylum Chordata; class Amphibia; order Anura; family Megophryidae; genus Leptobrachium; species Leptobrachium leishanense. Next base: position 3,364 of record RXON01004602.1, on the reverse strand, counting down.
ATGGAGCGGCGGCAGCCTGAGGCATGGAGTGGCGGGAGCCTGAGGCATGGAGCTGTGGGAGCGGTGGGAGCCTGTGGCATGGAGCGGCAGCAGCCTGATGCATGGAGCGGCGGCAGCCTGAGGCATGGAGCTGTGGGAGCGGCGGCAGCCTGAGGCATGGAGCGGCGGCAGCCTGAGGCATGGAGCGGCGGCAGCCTGAGGCATGGAGCGGCAGCAGCCTGTGGCATGGAGCTGTGGGGGAGGCGGGAGCCTGTGGCATGGAGCGGCGGCAGCCTGAGGCATGGAGCGGCGGCAGCCTGAGGCATGGAGCGGCGGCAAGCCTGTGGCATGGAGCGGCGGCAGCCTGTGGCATGGAGCGCGGCAGCCTGAGGCATGGAGCGGCGCCGGCTGCGGCACAGGCGGGGCATGGAGCGGCGGCAGCCTGATGGACGGCGGAAGCCTGAGGCATGGAGCGGCGGGAGCCTGAGGCATGGAGCTGTGGGAGCGGCGGGAGCCTGTGGCATGGAGCGGCAGCAGCCTGAGGCATGGAGCGGCGGCAGCCTGAGGCATGGAGCGGCGGCAGCCTGAGGCATGGAGCGGCGGCAGCCTGAGGCATGGAGCGGCGGCAGCCTGAGGCATGGAGCGGCGGCAGCCTGTGGCATGGAGCTGTGGGGGAGGCGGGAGCCTGTGGCATGGAGCGGCGGCAGCCTGTGGCATGGAGCGGCGGCAGCCTGAGGCATGGAGCGGCGGCAGCCTGAGGCATGGAGCGGCGGCAGCCGGTGGCATGGAGCTGTGGGGGAGGCGGGAGCCTGTGGCATGGAGCGGCGGCAGCCTGTGGCATGGAGCTGTGGGGGAGGCGGGAGCCTGTGGCATGGAGCGGCGGCAGCCTGAGGCATGGAGCGGCGGCAGCCTGAGGCATGGGGCCTGTGGCATGGAGCGGCGGCAGCTTGCGGCATGGAGCGGCGGCAGCCTGTGGCATGGAGCGGCGGCAGCCCTATGGGGCAGTATTAGAGCGTCGTGGCTGGCTGAGGATCATGGACATTACAGGAATAACCTCATGTGTACACAATCCCACCTGAGCCCTTAATCCTCTGGCAGGCTCGGCCCCGCGCAGGGTGTCCGGGGTGTTAATGGGCGGTACTTACCCACGGCGGAGTCACAATACGCAGACTGGGGGTGTCTTAATCCACACGTGCAGCTCAGAGCGATTTGGCTCAAACAGCTAAAAATCATCAAACCCAGGATGGAGAACATGATGCCGCGTGTCCAGCTGCAGACAGACACATAAAGGGTTAAACGGGAGACTGAGGGGGGGGGGGGGGAAGATAGAAATGGGGCTGCAGACAGAGGGGTTAAGGGACACCCCTGAGGAAGTACTTAGTAGTGTGAAGGTATCACCAGTGATGTGCAGGGCTCTGGAGCACAATGGGTTAAACTAAGAAAGTATCTCCCTTGGAGGAAGAGGGTTAAGTGATGCTGTGCCTAGATTTGGCAGATAAAGGGTTAAGTGATGCTGTACCCAATCTGGCAGGGAGAGGGTTAAGTGATGCTGGGATCTAGCACAGAGGGTTAAATTAGGCTGTGCCAGGATCCTCTGGTAGGTTATTCTCCAGGGTATAGCACGGGGACCAGTGACTCGGGGGGGGGCATAGTGCAGAGACCGGCCTGCTGGGGGGGGGCATAGTGCAGGCACCGGTCACTGGGGGGGGGAATAGTGCAGGCACGGTCACTGGTGGGGGGGGAATAGTGCAGGCACCGGTCACTGGGGGGGGGGGATAGCAGGCACCGGTCACTGGGGGGGGGATAGTGCAGGCACGGTCACTAGGGGGGGGAATAGTGCAGGCAACGGTCACTCGGGGGGGGCATAGTGCAGGCACCGGGCACTTGGGGAGGGCATAGTGCAGGCACCGGTCACTTGGGGGGGGCATAGTGCAGGCAACGGTCACTTGGGGGGGGCATAGTGCAGGCACCGGTCACTTGGGGGGGGCATAGTGCAGGCAACGGTCACTTGGGGGGGGCATAGTGCAGGCAACGGTCACTTGGGGGGGGCATAGTGCAGGCAACTCACTTGGGGGGGGCATAGTGCAGGCACGGTCACTTGGGGGGGGCATAGTGCAGGCAACGGTCACTTGGGGGGGCATAGTGCAGGCAGCTCACCTGATCCCTGCTCTGTCAGTGTCTCCTCTCAGGACTCTGCTGCTCCCCTCCCTGTCGTGAGAATTTAAAGCGCCCATCACCCCTCCCTCCTGTGATCTCATTGGCCGAGAGCCCAGACCAGCCGCCTTCTCACTTAGTCAGAGATTTCAAAACAGGAAGAGGTGATCCCGAGCAGCGCTGTGAAATATTCCAGCCACGTACAGAGCCGGTACCTGCCAGGGTCACACGGACAGCCAGTGACAGAGCCGGTACCTGCCGGGGTCACACGGACAGCCAGTGACAGAGCCGGTACCTGCCAGGGTCACACGGACAGCCAGTGACAGAGCCGGTACCTGCCGGGGTCACACGGACAGCCAGTGACAGAGCCGGTACTGCCAGGGTCACACGACGACCAGTGACAGAGCCGGTACCTGCGGGGTCACACGGACAGCCAGTGACAGAGCCGGTACCTGCCGGGGTCACACGGACAGCCAGTGACAGAGCCGGTACCTGCCGGGGTCACACGTACAGCCAGTGACAGAGCCGGTACCTGCCGGGGTCACACGGACAGCCAGTGACAGAGCCGGTACCTGCAGGGGTCACACGGACAGCCAGTGACAGAGCCGGTACCTGCCGGGGTCACGCTCGCAGTGTGTGACGGAGCCGGTATTAGCCGGGGTCACGCTCGCAGTGTGTGACGGAGCCGGTATTAGCCGGGGTCACGCTCGCAGTGTGTGACGGAGCCGGTATTAGCCGGGGTCACGCGTGCAGGGGCGTCGTAACGTGGGGGGGCGGGGGGTGCGGCCCGCACCAGGTGACACCCTCCTTTAGGGTGACACCGTCACCCTAAGGGCGGGTGTCTCACCCTGCGCCGCATGTTCGCTCCCTGCGAGCGTCCGAAGCATGCAGCTTCGGCGCTCGCCCGGGGGAAACACGTGACCAGCAGATCGCGGCTGGTCACGTGGCTCCCCCAGGCGAGCGCCCAAGCTGAGGCTCAGAGGGAGCGAACACGCGGCGCAGGAGGTGAGCTGGGGGGGCCATTATCCATGAGCTGCTGGGGCCTTGTTCATATCTATGTGCTGGGGCATATCCATGTGTGAGCTGGGGCATATCCATGAGCTGGGGCATATCCATGAGCTGGGGCATATCCATGTGCTGGGGCAATATCCATGTGCTGAGGCAGTATCCATGTGCTGAGGCAGTATCCATGAGCTGGGGCAGTATCCATGTGCTGGGGGCAGTATCCATG